>LOND01000517.1:25336-42742 GCA_014220965.1 Paragonimus kellicotti | reverse complement strand
GGATTCACATTTTTACCTTGCGACGGATCTTGGAACATCGGCACTCTTATAGGCAGCCGACGGTCGTGGTCTTTTTGGACCTGAAGGCTGCTTTCGATTCAGTTGCTCGTAACGTTCTCTGGAACTGTCTTCTTCGCAAGGGAGTACCAGGGAAATACGTGAATCTGTTGAGATCACTGTATGCTCACTCTGCAAGCAGGGTGAGAGTTTATGGACAGCTGTCTCGGGCGTTCATCACTTCTAGTGGTGTTCGTCAAGGGTGTCCGATTTCCCCTTTCCTTGTTCAATTTTGTCATGGACGACATTCTGGAGGGTGCGCTTGAGGAGTCCAGTGAACTTGGTGTTGAGCTTCTTCCTGGCGCTCGGTTGACCGATCTGGAGTTTGCTGCCTATCAACAGTAATTCCCGTTTTCAAGAAGGGAGCCCGAAGTCTGTGTGACAACGGAAGCATCAGTCTCGTGTCTGTTAGAGTTTGTCAATTGATTGCCCAGCTTTCTCCGAGAGACCCTTACAAATATTTCCTTCAATGGTTTCATAGCAGGCGTCAATGTTGATTTTTTTGTAAATAACTTGTTGGCATTGACTGCTTATAATCAACCTATGACTCCCAAGCTTCTTTATTCGAGCTGGTATTTTTATTTAATTTTTGGAGTTATGATGCCTCCGGTTCAACTTATTATTTTTTAATGTTGCAGGTGGATTCACACACTGTGTTATAGTAGGTGGTTTTCCTATGAATGAGCTGGGTGTTGAACGCACCGTTGTGAGGCACGACCCGGTTACTGCTCGTGCAATATCTCGTCTGAGCCATGGGGTTGCGCAACTTAGTGCCAGTAATAGTCCCTCTACAAGCCGTGGAATTTTTCGTTCAAGACGAAGCAGACATTATGTTAAAGATGATGCTTTTCCTCTCAAGCAAATTTCTTATGTTCCGAATGGCTCAAAGGACGATAATCGGTGGGTTTTGAATCCTTTCCATTTATTGTTTGAAGTTGTACGGTTTCCCAGTATTCAGCTCGCATATAATTGCATATCACGTAACGCCGAACACTACATCGTCTGATTAGAGGTTGTTCTGTTTTCAACTCTTATCTTGTCTCTGACTGCTATTTTGCTTTTCAGTATTCTACTATACAGGCGTTAGGAAAGTTTAAAACATCCGTTCCCAGTTACGAATTTGAATACCGAAATCAGAAGACCGGTTTTGCAAGATGGTAGTACCATTTCGTATGTTCTCGTCAGTTGCTACACATAACAGCGGTGAAAAGTCAAAAATGGTGAAACAAATTAAACCGCTAAATCCATACACTAGTCTGTCATTGGTCAAAACCATGGCAGACGGAGGTTCAAGGTCAACAGCTTCTGCACACAGAGGACTGGTTTGCTACGCATGACAAGCAGCGCCTCGAGTGACTTAAGAATGACAGGCTTGTGGTGACGCATCAACACACGGAAAGCGTTTGTCGGGTCGACCACATGTCCGGTCTCCAGCAGGTGTCTGGCGATCGAAGAGGCCGGCTTGCGTTGTTTGGTGAGGTCGCGTCGGGTCACGCCACACATCAAGTCCTCGATATACTTGGGCACGTGTTCCTTCATTCTAAGGCGCAGGGATCGATCAGTTCTGCCAATGTAAACGTCACCGCAACTGCAGGTGAACTGGTAGATACAGTGTGAAGTGGACAGCTCTGGCATCCGCGTCTTAATGTGAGGAAGTGTGAGTGACTTGGTGCGACTGAGTAAACGCAGTGTAGCTGCATTGTACGTCCGTTGGATGACCTGCATCAGTCGTCGCGTTTAAAACGAAATTTTGTTATTTCTTTCATATGGTAATTGCACGTACACAGGTTTCTTCGTAACAAATGTTTCTTATGGGTTTACTACTTTTGGTTTGCTGTGAAATTCAATAAAACCCCGTGGATAACCGCTGGAGACCAGGGATCTCACGAATAAATTTCAACTCTGTATCTAGTGTATCATCCGTACATATAGTTCGCGCTCTGTGAAATAGACAACGAACCAGCGAGCGTTTGTTTGTATGGGTGAGAAACTTGCTTCCTATACTACCCCATATCTCTGCTTGTCGAATATTACTTTTAGACCTCAACATCCACTGAAGAAAGCAACGAACCTTCAATACAAAGCTTTGGCACCTGGACGCAAAACCACTGACGTTGAAGCCGGTCTCAGTAGACTCAGTACGTTTCCCCGGTTAGACAGTAAAGAAGGATCAAAACCGTTGTCTTGTGCGCCACAGACAATCAGTGGCTTTTGTGTGTGGAAGTTATACCTGGAATACGCTTTCCTACTTCATCCTCCGTTCGCAGCATGCAGTCTGCCACCATTCTCATCTGGATGCAGATGCCGTAATGAGGCACTCCAAAGTTGAAGCTATTCCGGCATTCAAACCTCGATATGTGAATAACACATTTGTTTTTTTTATCTTGGACTCAGCCTGATCGATTCCAAATTTACCTGAATATCATAATAAATAGAATAAACATTACACTCGAAAAAGAGAAATTCACGCCTGGCGTTTCTCGATGTATCGGTCATAAGAAGACCTGATGGACAAGCTTGAAACTACTGTCTATCGTAAACCGACAACAACTGATGTCATTCTCAGGTTCGATAGCAATCATCCAGCCTGTCAACTTAAAAGCTGCGTGCGAACATTATTTCGACGTGCAGACACGCACTGTAGCTCAACTGAACTAAGAAGACAAGAACGAAAACACCTGTTCAAACTGTTCACTTCCAATGGGTACCCCAGTAGTTTCAGAAGATTCACAAGAACTGAACGTGCAGAACCCAAAACGCGAATGACAGTGCCATATATTCACGGCACATCTGAAGCAGCACAAAGGATGCTCCAACCACTGGGCATCCAAATATCACACAGGCCAAATTCAACACTCCGTTCAGCTTTGGTGAACGCTAAAGATCGTGTAGAACCACACGAACAGTCTGGCGTGGTATACGCGATTCCATGTCTCGGGTGTGACCAACAAGTATGTGGGAGAGACAGGCAAACACGCGTGCATAAACACAAATTAGTGATGCGATCAGCTAACAGTAGATGCCAACTGTGGCACCGTTGCGCAGACACTGATCAGGAGTTCAACGCGGATTATGCGAAAGGTGGTCGCACGGGCAAAGATGAAAGGGGAACGGCTTGTACTGGAGGCTCTCTATTCGCGGAATTCGTTCAATCGACACGTAGATATAGACAGCCACTACGTCAGCATCGTTGATACTGAAACCAAAAGCGAGCGAAGACAGACCGACAGGCGAACACGGTGAGCGGCAGAACAATCTCATTCCAACACATTTATTTGTTTGATAACGGATCCTAGTGTGGATTTGAAACGTCACAATAAATCGTTCACTACTCAGTGTGTGCCCTTTTAAATACTTTATATATATATATATAAAAAATTAAATGCTGATATGGGTTTGGTGACACACCGCATGGGGCGAACGGGGAATAAAGCACTCTGACCTGTTCCGCCACTTTGACGTGGTGGTCAGGCTTGTGTGCTGCATCGATCCGGCGGGCTATGCTGACTAGGACTCCGGTCCTTCCAGGTGCAACCCTTGTCAGACAGGCCAAAGGGGAGCAGCCAGACGAAAAGCAGTTACACTCATAGGATTGTATGTCGCACTACTGACCGCGTAGGAGTGCTTAGGTAAGGCACGATCCTATGGGCATACAGCAGAACTATTTTTATAGTTGCGGCACTGCTGTCTTCCGTATCAGGAAGAAGGGGGTTAGAAAAGGTACCCTCAAACAAAGAGCACTCCGATCGCCCAACGGTTGACCGTGACCGCCGGCGTATTATCCAATACGGTCGAAAAACATCCAGTATAATCCAAAAGCCTGATGTAGCTTTGAATACATCCACTGCGCGCAGCAGTGCTGAGAATCAGACATTGATGTCTTATTCACTGCGCTCCTCGGGTTAAGCCAGCCAACTGATTCGGACCCTCGAGTCATTGGCTCCGGGTAGGGTCCCCCAAGAAAACCCTGTATCCTGTTGTCTCGCAGGTCAGACTTTTGAGTCAGAGACTCGGGGTGGGGTCCCTCAAGTCAACCCCCTTCCGCGGCATAAACGACCGGGAAGTATCAGAAGTTATCGTTCTCCCGACAGTGACATTATTCACCCAATCACGACTTTCTCCTGTTTTATCCCCCAAGTCTTCTGTGTATCCTCATGTGGTAATTGTTTTCTAAAGCCAAGATAACTGCTTTCAATGTCCGCACTCTCCGACAAGTCGGTCAGCAAGCTGCTCTGGCTAGTACTCTCTCAAGTCTGGAGCTTGATGTGTGCTGCGTGTCGGAGACGCGAGTCTACGATTCTAGCACCGTTATTCACTTGAGCTCACCTCTAGATAACTGTCGATCAAGCGCTTCTCTCTCAGGGTTTCTGGTGACGCCGAAGCTGAATCTCGTGGTCAAGCTGGAGTGGGAATCGCACTGAGTTCCAGAGCAGAGCAATGTTTGCTCGATTGGATCCCAGTGAACAGTCGCTTGTGCGCTGTCAGACTCAATACATCGGTAAAAGTCTGTCGACGCAAATCAGAAAACGTTGTGTATTCATTATATCGGCGTATGCTCCAACGGACAGCTGTTCGGATGCTACCAAAGATGCGTTCTATGACGCCCTCGTTGACCTTCTGAAGCAAGACTAAACACGTTGACATCATCATACTAGCGGGCGATTTGAATGTCCAGGTTGGTCGTCCAGAGGAGTTCAGAGGAGAAGCGGCTGGGAGGTATGTTTGGTGTCCGGGCACAACGCACTGACAATGGTGACAGACTGCTGCAGCTGTGTGCATCCCATGGTCTCTATATTTCGAGCACCGCATTTCCAACACAGGAAGAAACACTGTTACATGGAGACCTCCGTGTGCTTCTCAGCCGTGGACACAGTTGGATCATATAGCAGTCAGTTACAGGTGGCGCCACTCTGTTAAGGACTGTCGTGCCTTTTGGAGCAACCACCTGGACTCGGATCATGCTGTTGTGCAGCTGTGAAACCTTGTTATGAAGAGATGTATTTCGGAGGAGTTGTGCAGCTACGACTTGGGGATCACGAATTGTGAAGACGTTGTATTTTCTGTTGAACAAGGTATGTAGGTGTCGCCTGCCTGGCTGGGGTCCTCGTGATCACTCAAATCGCTGGTTAGAGACGCTATCCGAGATGGCGGTGTGTCGCAGTCAATGGCATACCTGCATCCATACCATTTCTAGTTCTTCCGCTTAGTCTTCTTTTATTAATTCATAGCTCTTTTATTAACGCTTTGTTTCTCTGGGGTACTCTACATCACTGGTGAGGTGAGCGGTAGCCTAATTCCCAGTACCTGTCGATCATGCTCGTGGCATTTATTGTGGTGATGAAAGCACGCTATTGTCGATCGGGCTTGTGCACTACGTTGAGCGAAGGCACTGTATTGAGGCAAAATTTGGCCCTACCCATGCAACCAGGTCGGACAGGCCCAAGGGGAACAGCCACACTGATTGAATTGTGCGGCACAGCCGTATGTATGAGAGTACTTAGACAGTGTGTCAATCCTGTCATTGGTTGTGAGTAGGCTTTGACGCAGAGAGGCATTGTCACATGGGCTTGATCTGTGCATCTTAGCCATGAACGCAAATCTATCATGAATTGCGTCATTCTGTTGAATACTATCGTGTATTTTGAAGTAACCACCTTGGTCCATTTCGTGTTTTTGTACTTTTCTTTTTGTCCTATTTGCTTGGCCATTTTGTCTTGTCGTTTACTCAGAAGTCATACGCTGATCAGTGTAGAAATATCCTCATTTTCAGCCTTGAGTTGTGCACGTGGGTACTATGGCTCGAACCGCCGTTGGTCCTGGTAGATGTTCGTGAAGTGTAGAGCCGACTTATATGTGCAAACGTATGGCAAAGGAGAGGACTGAGGACTACAACTTCACGGATGTAGGCAAATTGTTGTTTGCGTCTTCAGCGAGCGGTGTCGATAACCCGGAACTCCCCCAACCCGTCAGACGGCACTACAAACTTTGCCACGCGAGCCGGTCCTGGCCTTCATAGCTAGTGACGGGGTTGTTGGTTGGTTTCCTCTTGGTATCTTCCAACCATTAAAAGCCATATTTGACAATGTGCCGTCTGATAGACGCTTCGTCTGTATGTGTAATACACAACCCATCCAGCGCGAACTTCACTTTCACTACGTGGGTCATCGGCAGTGAGCTTGAAGAATTCGCATTTACGCGCCGGTGAGCTGTCGTGTTACTCATACATTTAGCCCCTTTGAGACAAGCTAACTGGCGGCGACAGCAGTCGTTGAATACCGAATACCTGTTTCCATTTCCTACAAGGATGTACCCTGTTCCTAATGCAAAACTGAGCTCACAAACGTATTGGAAATTCTCCCGCTTGGTTGTTGAGCGTCTCCACGACGCCATAGTTGGCGAGGGTTATCAAATGCGCAGCTTTGTTCTGCTACTCTGATAGACACTTCCACATCACTATTTCAAGCTGATCAGATAAGCAACAAAGTCTCTCGCGGTCTATCTGTAGTGTCAGAGATAGAGTCAGGGTCAATCCAGTGCTGTAACAATGCTTTGAGAATGCAAAGTGCACGCAATACAAACCAGTCGTACTATTTAGCCTGTCCCGCTTGATCTGTATACTGTCGGCAGAAGAAATTAGTACAGCAGCTTCGTCCACCTGTTGGGCATGAATCAACTTACTACACGACAGAAGCTCAACTCTCAAATCTCCGTAACTTCCGAGTATTCCTTTCAAAATAACATCTATCACACGGTTAAGGAGAACGGTGAAATCGAACATTCCTGTCGAATGCTACTTGAAATGAAGTACACTTGAGATAACTGTCCATAAATGCGTGGTCTGTACTCAGCCCGACTTCAGCAAGTCAACATATCTCATCGGGGCACCTGTGCTGTGGAGACAGTCCCAGACTGAATGAGAAACGGTCGTTAGGTCCGAAAACACCAAAAAAAACTGGATGAGAATAGAAACGCCAATGCTTCAGTGTCTTCCTCAAGAAGAAAGTGTGGTCGATACACCTGCAATCAAATTGAAAACTTTTCTGTCCTTCTTATGCTTGATTCTTTTTTTTTTGGAAGCCGCCACTCTATGAACGTATGAGCAGTTTGGATGAGATAGAATCAAGGCCGATACAACTGCGGATATCATGATCCTTAGGCACCTGTTATGAAAATGTGTATAACTGATGGACACCAATTACGAGGCACCCTTTCAATCTATCATGTAATTACGGAGTGTGGCCACTTTGGGCGTGACTCTTCCAGCGCTATCTTTGAAAAGAGCTGGAGAAAGCTTAAAGCCTGATCGCATTTCAACGGTTTAAATTTCAGAGTTACTTCGGTTTCCGACCGAGGATAGTCATAAGTATTGTAAGCACAATATCTCGACCGTACATTGCTGAATAAACTGACCTAAGTTAATTGAATCGTTCTTCGAAGTGTCAAGCTCATCTATCAAGTCTCTGTGACAAGCTTTGAATTTGCAGGTTATCTTCCCCAGGTATGGGACAACTGGCATCTAGTCGGCGGCCATTGCAACCCCGAATCAAGTAAACAACGCTCGACTGTTTCATTTCATCGCCTCAGTTCGCCTGGCCAGGTAACTTTCACGGTCCTTACACAGGTTCTTATTTTTTTTCTCTAGTTTATGGCGGTCTTTGTCGTATTCATGGTCGGGAGCGATTAGTCGTAATTATACTGTTTCGTTTGGATAGACTTGTCTGCAGCACTTTTGCATATGTTGAGAGTTTTGCTCAGCGCTCATTTGGATCGATCTACGGCTGTAACCTGGATAGGCTAATTTGCGTTTTTTGCGGCTTCATCGTGAAACTACCAGATGAATGTTTTACATTTGCGGGCGGATGATCTCTGAGCGGACGGTAAAATAAAGCATACACGAATCCAACGTCGTCTGAATCAAGGCAGTTACTCCGAAATGAACGGTGATCTTTAACGAAGTGGCGCTACCAACAGCTGACGGCGATGAACCAAGTTGCGTCCACTTTTGGGTTATACAGGATAGTCACCATTTAACACATTACCGTCCTTCGTACCGAAATACAGAACTGAGTGTATCGGCTACTGAGATGCGCAAAGTTGCAACAATTTATAACCACTGATACCGGGCGCCGAGCATATCGCTCAGCCGTCTCACTTCCGGACAGAGACGATCAAGTCGTGCATTCGCATCGTCTGTAAGCACAGTGACGTCTGATTATTTAGTCTGTCTCAAGAGATTAAGAGGGATATCGTAACAAGCGTTCTTGATGGCATCAGGATTATTTTCTGTCGGTGCCTGTGTGGATTGGATGAATAGGCAACATCCTTTTAGTCTGTGCCGATAGACTTTGATTGAAGTGCTGTGTCTGATAGTGAACAAACGACCGTTCATTGGGGCCTAGCCAAACATGTTTTTGTCTACCACGGAACTCATTGCAATCCCCACTCCACCTTAATCACAAGATTTGGCTTCATCATCACTAGAGAATCTGATAAATATTGGACGATTTGTAGTGTCGTCCGTCAGTTAACTCATTTCATTGGTGATTAAGTAAATGCGCTTTTCTAGACCAAACCGTCATATAGTGAAATAACCGACAAAGTTCTTATCGGGGCAGTTTGTTGACCAACTTTCCAAAACGTACGGACATAAAAGGCGCTACTGCTTCCTATCTATTCTGGTTTGAATTAATGAAAACTGCGAGCAGGGAAGGAGGTTAAAGCTGGAAGTGAGTACACTGATCCATCAGAGCAACAGTAACGTCGCATATTTCCCAGTCCACGGAAGGTAGTTGGTTTGAACGACCTCACCCGAACCCTGGTATAAAAACCTGGCTTACAAGGCAACTGGATATGAACTTCTCTAGGCCGGCCCTTTCAGGAGCAAATGGCTCACAAATCTGGCTCACTTAGCAGTATAGGACGGACTCAGCCTGAGATAGCGGTGTGTAAACTGTTGGTATCTGATTCTGATCACGTGTTCAAAATTATGTTAAGTTTCGGAGAAATTCTGCAGTCTTTTAGCACCGTATTAATTGATTCATCGACACTCGCGATTAGCCGGTGGACGGAGTGCGCTTTGTTTGAGGACACATGTTCCTATCTCTTCTTTCCTATACAGAAGACAGCATTGCTACAACTGTAAAGGAACACTTACGCTGTTTATTCACAAGACAACGTATCACTGCTTATACACAGATTGTTGTGCTACACAGCCTTGTGACTAACTTCTCTTCGTCTGTCTGTTCCGTCTTCGGCTTGTTTGATATGATTATATCCGGTATTACGGAAGCCCCAGTCAGTAATCCCTGGGTCAATGTAGTGCGCATGCCTGACTACTGTCTGCTGGTAGCAAAAGAGGTTACTTGTAAGTGTAAGCCAATTTACTGAAGTTTGGATGATGTTAATGCAGAGAATGCTTATCAATTAGCTCTAGTGAATAAGTTTTCCATACCTAATCATGTGAACGAACCTAACGAATACTGTGGATAAGCTACAAAGGCAGTGAAAGCTTTATGTAAAGAAGCAATTTCAGAGTGAGCTGTGTAGTGGATTTGTCACCGCCGAACCTTCTAAACCATGATTATCGGATTTTTCCTGATTATATGTATGACAACGACCGTTGAGAACATAAATACAAGTTGACTGGAAGCTTGCTCAAATACCGTGACCAGTATTTGGTTGGACGTTGGAAAGGGATTAGGCGAACTGTTTTTGCTTTGAAGTAGTCGAGTATTATTTTCCATAATCCGTGGTTTTACTGGCCATTAAGTCGCTGTGAACGTGACCATATTTAAAAACGATTGTTCATCTACCACCGATCAATGGCGCCGATTTAACGGATATGCTGAACATTTAAACTAACATTTCGGCTGATCTCAACCGGCTCTGTAAATGACGGTACCGTTACCATGTTCCAGATGGTCTCCCATCGAAGGCAGAAGTGGCTCTACAGCCGAATTTATGGGAACATTAGAGGACTCCACGTCAGGATGTCCTCTTTCTCGCGTACCTGTTGTTAACTGACCGTATATCACGTTAGCTCAGCAAACCTGGATAAGGGAAGGTGTGTAAAGGACAGATTGGATTCCCGCCCGGTTCGGGATGTATTAATGACATTGTACTCCACAAAAAAATCTTGGAACATCCCCATTCCCATAGGCAACTGACGTTCATGGTCCCTTTAGACCGTTTGCCCTTGACATTCTCGTATTTTTATCACAAAGAACTATGTGAATCTGTTAACATCACTGTATGCTCACTGTGCAGGCAGAGTGATGATTTGTGGGCAACTATCCCAGACATTCACTACTTCTGGTGGTATTCGCCCGGAATGCCCGATTTTTCCACTCCTGTTCAATATTGTCGTGGACTTAATTCTAGAAAAGTGTGCTGCATGACTTTAGTAATATTGGTTAGGATTTCCTTCCCGGCACAGGCAGTTTGTGAAATACGTGGTTTTCTTCAGGCCCTCTGCCAAGGGCACACACTATGCGGAACGGCGTGTATGACCGTGCTAGTCTGTATTGAGGTTGCTTCTCGTCATCAAAGTGAGTAGTTCAACTTCAAGCCTGAGGCGCTGCAGCTCCCGTCTGCTTTATTGTGGGAAGTTTGCCTGATACGATGGATTGTTTAGGCTACTTGGATGGCACCATCTGGCCAGTTCACAATATTGTTGATATATGAATGAAAATAGCCGAAGCGCGTGTTGTCTTCATTAATGTGGTCATCTGTGACATCTGAAAGACGTTCGGTCATCCTCGAAATGAGTAGTCCATGTAGCTTGCGTGCAGTCTCTTGTTTTGTGGTTCGGAGACGTGACCTGTTCATGTGATTGACCACCCTTACTTTCACCAATTATTCGCGTGAGCAACGCGGCAGTTCGCCAACCGGCATTTCGGAAAACTCGGGATGCGCGACCTGTTGGTCATTAATCGAACTGCTCAATCTTCAATGGTTGAGTCACTTACCTCGCATGCCAACTGAGCGTTTACCGCACATGCCATTACTCGCCCGGACCAACAAGGTTAAGTAAAACCGATGGGTAGTCCAACGAAGTGCTCCCGGACTATGAAGTCCCTGGCCGTTCCCTTGATTTGGTACCTCAAGATCACTCTAGTCGCTGATTAGAAAGGCTATCCGAGGTGGCAGCATGTCATATTCAGGGTGGGCTTGCGTGCACAGTTTTTCTAATTCTCTTTGGTGTTATGTTATCTAACTTGTCATCTTGTGATTATTGTCTTCCAAAGTGCCTCATTTCGCTGTTAAGCTGAACGGTTCCTCTAGCCACAGTACTATCCGGTCGTAAATTTGGCTTTTGACGCTGGCAATCCGGATGTACGAATGTACGTCAAAAGTTTAACGAAAACAGTTTGTAAACTCTCATCTCGAGCCTATTCGGGCCTGGCCAGTCACAAACCACTGGCATATGGTGCAACATGACCAACTACGAGTTACCTAAAATGACATGAAACGCTCTCCGTGTATCTTACTTCTCGTTGTAACCATGATAGTCAGTTTAGTTGTATGAATCGTGTTTGCTTCGAAAATGTACCATCAACGCATGCACTATTTTTTTTCGTTTCCAGTTCGGCTGTCGAGCACTCTAACAAAGCATCTACTGGGTGCAAACGAAAATGGCAGTGGGATAAATATACTGGTCACCTGAGTATGGATATCGACCATTTTGGAGCGAAGTTTCCGTCCACCGAACCACATCCGGCGAACACCACTGCCAATGTGACGATCCTGTCGCCGGTGGATTTTTCCCGCCTCAACGCTTCAATTCTTTCCACTGACCAAGACAAACCCATGCGTGCTGAACAGGTTGATGTTCGTGAACGTTCTTCCTCCTGTTCGTCGATGCTGTCTGTAACCGCCTCATCTGATAGTGATAGCTCTAAACATTCTTCGCACGAGCACGAAGCGGATGAAGAAGATGAAAATGAGGGTGACGTGCGTACTATATCGAAACGCAACTACGGTCGGTCGTGTAGTGATTTGTTTGGAACGCCTACCTCACCGGTTATGTATAACATGAGACTGGACCCCGACTGTTACACTGAACTACCCTTAGCCCCTAAATTTTCATATGGTGGTGACTCGTCTGATGGTCTTTCAGTAAATATCAAAATACCTCGGCTAACAATGGGGTCAACTTCTATGAGTTTTGCAGCAGCCGCTTCACGAAGAAATGGCCGTCGAGACGGTGGGACTTCAATCCGACAAGCTTCCCAAAGTGTGCTGGCCTCAGCGCAAAATATTACTCATCGCCAATCGCGTTCTAAAAGTAATAAATGTTCCGAGAGCGGGAAGAAATCAAATCGACTTCGATGTATTACTTCTCGGTCGCAGTAAGTGGCTGATAAGTCCTAATTTACCGAAAGTATTTTCTATTTACATCAAGCATCACGTTACATGAGTTGGATAGTAACCGTGCGATTCACGACGCTCGTCTTCGTTTTTGATCTGTCCACAAGTAGACACAATTGTGGATGAACAATAATCGGCAGTTAATTTAACTTTACATGATGTAAACCATTAGTTTGTTGCATGTTGTCTTCTGTTTTCACTGTAAATTAAATCCGGTACCATTACGAGGTAGTATGTTTTTATTTGTACGATGCATTGATCTCTGCATGTTCACCAGAAAAACTGCATACATCGTCAGCTGTTTCGTTCGGCTGTTAGTGAGGTTATCGTTAAAAGTATGTATGTAGAATGTGTTGTCCGTTTTACACGTAATGTGATACATGGCGTCGCGCTGGATATGTGAAAGTCAACAGGGGTTTGTTTTACTGAAATACCGCCACAGCTGTATAAGGCAGAATCTCCGTTATTCAGTTCAGTCGCAATCCTGTCGTCGTGCGTTTGCGTTTTCAAACCAAAATATCTGTCTACGACGCAAACGTGATTCTTCTCAGGCCTGATTTGTCCGTTTGTCTGGCACTGTTTGTTTTGAGTCTGCCTATAATTTCTTTTCCGTTGGATCATATTCTCAGTGTTGGACAAGTTGATTTCCCTTGTCGTTCGTTAATTCACTTGTTACATCTACCTTGTGGTATTCGCCTGAGTCGGACTAATTGCCTCTCCGACCTATTCGCTCATCGTAAAATGATAAACAGTAGTTAGTAAGTAGTTTGTAAGTTCGTGATCTCATTTAAAATATGGGAACTTGAGTGGTACTGAAGTCGTGTTAAAACTTTCATCTCACTATTCACATTAAGTGCTATCAGGTTGTTTGGTTAAGCTGTGTCGTACCGGTACAACCTGTAACTGTTGACTCGTAAATTGAAAATGCATGTTCCTTCTGTTTGCTTTTCAGTCCATGTTCACTCTCTCGCTACGGTTCTGGTTGTAACTGTGGTTCGTCGACCTCCTCCTCCTCAGTTTCATCCGATGAATCGCCAGTTCCGGGACCTAGACCGTCATCTCCAGAGAGTTGTGAAGGTAATGCGCTCATTTTATTCTTATCGAGAACCTGCGGACTGTCTGTACACAGTCTGTGAAACGAGTCTGCTGTCATTGGGGTTGCGGAAACCTTTATCGTTTTTTGTGCTAAATGTAGAGATGCCTACCAGCAGGTTGAGACTCACTCCGCTGTTTGCAACACTCTTGCACATAGCTGCGTTCTAAAGTAACTGATCCACTTGCGTACACACAGTTGCGGGTCCTTTATAGTGGATTTTTCTGTTTTCTCTCTTAGCCGAATAGCCCCATGAGTTCGTTAAAAAGTTCGTAAAGTTCGTAAAAAGGTGTTTTGGCGAACAGTCTGTTTTCGGTTATTCATCATCGGGCCAATTACATAACATTTTATATCATCATGGTTGTCAAGCGAGCAAAATCAAAAGCAATTAGTCACATAATTACGTCACGCGGTTGTGAATTGGAGGGCAATTAGGTGACAAAATTGACCTCCGGAGGCGTCGAGTCGGCAACGGGAGGCCATGGTAACCGTAGGGCCTGTACAAATTTCTTCTGAGCGCACAACTGTGGATTGCGCAACCGAATTCCGATCGCTTCCGCGGTGGCCAGAATACGAAATTTGACTCCTCTGGATTGACGACTGGGCAAGCGGTAAATGGGCTGGAAAGCTACTTCCGGTGAGACTTGGTGCCCTGAATCAACAAGGTGCGCCAGAATTGCACTCGAAATGGACTTCACCTCGCCCTTAGTCAGCCATGTGGGGTGGTGTTCACGTATCCTCTGAGAAAGGCGCCTGGTTGTGCGACCGACGTAACCTGCTCCACAGGAGCATGTGAAAGAATAAACACAAAATGAGGTCACACATTTAGGCAGCGTGGACTACCGGGTCAGATCTGAACGAGATTCGTAGTTGTGCCGCACTGTAGGTCTTTTCGATTGCGTTACTTATTCTACGAGTCACCAGTTCAGCCAACGCCTCGTCTTTGTAGTCTAGCGTCATGTAAACCAACTTCTTTTCCAGATGGGAGCTTAACTTTCGGTTCTGTCAGTTCCATATGTCTATCCACGAAGTTTACAGGATAGGCGTTCTCTGCGAATATCCGTCGTAAAAACACCATTTCTGCATCAATCATGTCATCAGTGCATATCCTCATAGCTCTGTATGTTAAACTACGAACGAGGTTTCTCTTCTGTTTGAGGGGTACGTAACTGAAAAAGTGAGTATACTGGCCGTTCCAAGTCCCTTTCCTGTGAATACCCTCTGAACTGAACCGTCTGCACGACGATTCAATGCCACATCCAGGAAGGATATTCGTCCATCTTTCTCGGCCTCAAGTGTAAAGTTGAGATTAGGGTGTGCTGTGTTCGCCTCAGCAAGTAGGCTATCCAGATCCACAGTTTCGTCAACTACACAGATGATATCGTCCACGTACCTCTTGTAGAGAGTGCTATTGTCAATAAGTCCACGAAGCATAGTCCTTTCTAACATTGCCATGAAGACATGTCGCCGAACTTCACCATTACCGACACGACGTTTCCACCACACGACGTTAATGCGTCGAAGACACCGATGGTTGACGACGGAAATCGTGAATATCCTCCGTGTGGATGGAGTAGGTTTCACAGCCGTAAAAAGGAGTAGCGCGTACAATAACACTGTGCACTCGGCCTTTCCCAGAACGTGGTATCATGCGGACGCCACAGGTGACGTAAGTTGGCAAACGCCATTCGAGTCTTTGCTATACGATTTGCAATTGCATCAGACCATCCCTTAGTGTTCATACGACTCTCAGGATACGTGGATTTCTTGAGTATCTTCCACGGCTCACTATTAAAGGTGAGAACAGGGGCAGAGTCCTGTCCATAGCACGTTGCACTTAGCCGATGCAAAGGTCATACAAAGCTGACGAACTGAAGACTCTAATCTATCTACGATGTTCTGGGCCTTTTGTGAACCTTCAGATATAGTAGTGTCACTTGCGCACTCTATGTGTCGAAATCGAATGCCTGGGAGCAGTCCCATATCTGTCAGGGCACACTATGGGATCTCGGCTACGGCACAGTTGATTAGGAAAGGGGAGGTTGAACGACCTTGTTGCACTCCAATTGAGACGCTGAGAGTTGGCGGTGCACTGCCATGCACCCCAACCCTGCCTGAAGTCTGACAGTAAATTGCTTTCGGGTTGTTCACATACTTCTCGGTTCCACGGTTCCTCGGCAGACATTTTCAGAGTGCAGTTATGTCAGTTGAATCCAAGGCCCCTTTGATATCCAAAACAGTTGTTGGTCTCCCGTATGAGTGACAGAGGTCATGCACCTGGCAAAGTGTGAAGATGTGATTAATGCAGCCATGACCAAGGCAAAATAGAGCTTGCTCCTCACAGATGTTCGTGCTGTTCATGCGTTTCTCCTAGTCTATGAAATGCAGTAACTGTAAGCAACTTCGACGCAAAGTGAATCAAGCTAATTCCACTGTGATTTGCACACGGATTGAGTTCTTCGAAAATGGAAGTGATGTTATTCAGTCCCTAGTCATTTAGAACGACCTTGCTGATCCTGATTTCCTGGAACAGAGCCATCAACGTTTTGACTGAGACTGCACCTGCATGTGTAAGACGAGCAGGGTGGGGTTCGTTTGAGTCAGGTGCCTTGTAACGTTTCGGGAGTTTGATTGTGAGTGTACTTCTGCTTCCGAGTGCGATGAAATGTCAACAAACCAGTGAGCATGGACAGAGGTCGAATGCGTAGTCGATGGCGGCGGTGGTTAATTGAACTTCTTTAGGTACTGTTCAGCCCGGCGTCCCGGGCATAGTTCGGGTTATGAGTAGGTTCATCATTGGCCTCGCAGATTATTTCACTGACATCTGACTGTTTGTTACTCGTTATTCGGATGTGATGGAAAAGCTTTCGAGAGTTCCTGGTAACGACGGCTTGTTCGATCTCGATAACGCGATCATCTCGTGGTTGCTCCCGGAGCTCAAAGCGAGCCGCCGTGCGAAATGAACTGTATTCGCTGCTGGATGGAGTATTTCGGAGAGCTTCAAGTCCCGCTGGTCACCACTTACCTGAGCGTCCAAGTCTGCAGTTAGTCTTACACTGATTTTGCTCCGCGTTGTGTACGGAAGGTTGGTGAGTCTGTGATGAAAATAATCAGACTGAACTACAGTCTGTGGTAGCGTATGCCGGGCAACAAACAGGCAACATTTGTGATGTGCGCCTCTCTGTGCCTCAACCGTACTTTCCAGTCTGATAGCGCAAAGACTGTTGTTGATGAGTATCTAATCGAACAGCACCTCCTCTGCGTATGCTCTCGGGACAACTTCAACATTGGTTTAGCCAGTGGCTTGAGCCGTGGAATCTCCAGACATTGTGCACATTGTTTGTGCCTATTGGAGCGACTGATGGAGATGGAACTTGTAGCACTGAGCTAAAATCCTGAAGCCGTGTTTCGGCAAGACAATGGATATCAATGTCGAGGGTCTCCAAAGTACGTGCAAAATCTAGCCGTTGGCTCATCTTCATTATTGTTCGAACGATGAAGGTGGCAAGCTTAAATTGTGTTCGGGGGCGATTTGAGGTTTGTCTGTCAGACGAAGTTATTCCGTTGATGCTCGGCACACTATCATGCTGGCTGGGACTTTCGTCGCTAGCAGCAAATGAGACAGCTCTCTGCTGTATGTCTGAAAACGAGATTTGAGGAACACTGAATTCAACAAAGAAAGAGAAACTGGGTTTGATTAGTTTGGTGTGGAAGAATGTAACGTGGGTTCAACGTCGACCGTCGACACCTCGGCCAAAAAGTTGGCACTGGGGCACAAGACAAAATTTATAATTAGACTAAGGACATATAGGCAAACATGTTTTCGATAATTCATTTTCAGGCCGGTACAATTATACAAGGAGTTAATAGAGTTAGATCGAGGTGTC
>LOND01000517.1:3038-13162 GCA_014220965.1 Paragonimus kellicotti | reverse complement strand
CTCAAAGATTGCACCTTACAGTTAAGTACAGAGCATGAGAAGACAATCGTCCCATATCCGGCGGAAATATATCGTTGGTCCGTAGCCGACGAGTGCGAAGCAAAGCCTATCGCAGTCACATCACAGTAGAAGGGTCAGACACTGTACTTGTGTTGGGGAAAATTTGATTTAAGCAATCAGGATTGAGGTGGAGTGAAAAAGTCAAAAATATCAACACCAATCCGTGTTTGAAAATGTTCGTTCCAGTGTTTATTGAGCAGTTTGTTCGGCTGAGCGCGGATCCAGTTTTCTTGTCTCGACAAAGCCAGGTCGACTTCACGTGCCATAGCCTGCAAAAAAGTCACACAGAGTGAGGTGTATAGCCATTTATGCATGCCGAGTGCGCTGTGTGGAAGACTGAATATATTAGATGTGGCTTGATCATCCGTGAAAAACACGTAGTCACCGCGATGTTGGAAAGGCATTACGTGGGATAATGATTACATACTAAGTGATTTCTACACCTTTTCCTGCGCTGTAGCTGGACGGAACGAGCCGAAAAGAAGTTTTGCCACTGTTTTTTTGCTTTGTATCAAAGTGGGGGTAATCTACCGGAAATTGAAATATAACCTATACCAGTGTTGAATAAATCTATGTAAGCCGTTCGAAAAGTGGTAGACTAATCATCATGAGAGAGCTGGGATGCTCATTTACCCAAAGCGCAGAGTCGATCGGCTAAAATGTTCATGTAACACATCTGACTAACGATTTCCCAGAACAATTCCCCGGACGCGAGCCATAAACAGTAATAGTCTTGGCGTTCCTTCTTCATGATTGATTGGGTGTACCTGTATACATTTGGGTGGCCCGACAGCACGTGCGACGTCACGTGACAGTGAATCCCAGTTCGGAATAATGTGTCTAATTTTCTTCGCATAAGTCAGTCTGAGACCAGCAATTAGGCGTTTCCCAATATCAAACAGGTGCCTACTGTTCGTTTCAGTTTATGACAGTAGGTCAAACAACAATGCGAACGTAGTGTAACATTAAAAAAAGACGTGACTGTCACAAGTACTCCTCACTAACTAACTGTCTGTTAAGCAGATGGTTAACGCTCAGGCCATCAGCTTTAAAGGATGGATTCAAGTTCGAGCCCGGCTTATATTTAGACAGTTGAGTAATACGTAGCTCAGATCCTGTATAGTACGCTTCATGACAGCACATAGCACTGTGATAAATAATCTGGAAATTCAGCTGTATCGGGGACTTAGCAAAGGAATTCCGCAATCAAACCGCCGACCCTTAGGACTCAATCAATCATCGAACTTACCATAGCCGAGCTTGGCTCACAGTCGAACTGGCGAGTCTGGTGTCCGGAGTTGAAGAGCTTCTTTTGTTTCTCCTTCAGAGATATCAGGATGCCCGACCGGTTGACCACGGGTACTTCAGCCAATGCATTCAGTTTGGTTTGCCAGTGGATTGTCCACGTACCCAACAGATCCATACACTCGACGACGAGTAGATGGCTATTAGAAGAAAACAATAAGGTTAGCATATCCTGGCTATGAGTAAACTTACATAATACAATCTGTGCGATAACAGTCAATTCACCCTGTTAGTTAAACAGCACGACCCAGAACCTCTAAATAATTACAGAGGCGTTTTCGTAACGAACCGGTTTGACAAGTTACACATGAAATTGTCCCAATTTTTGTAGCGTTTATATTCATTTTTGTTTATAGCAAGCACATGAGACCCACCGGCCAAACCAGTGCACTGCTTCATAAAACCTCTTGACTTTTAATCGGGTAATCTATAAACATCAAATGACATTTCATTACTCCCCATAAAGCCAACAACAAGAAAAATGGCCTCGTGGCCTTATATCGTGCCAAGTATACACATCTAGTGGCTGAATGGTAAAAAGGTTGTGGCTGGCGGGATATAAGTTGCTGCGAGTTTACGAGGCGTCCGCAAACAAGACCGAAACAGATCGAGTAAATTAGGACTGCGCTATTTTGAACAGCCATGGAACCACCGCTCCTAGTAACAGCTTGGGTTGATTGTAGTCCCTGGGGAGGTTCCGTTTATGCACGAAGTGTCAGTCTTGTGTGTATACGTTTATTTGCAGTAGTTGAAAACTCTACACAAGTGGTACAAGAAGCCTGTCCGATAAGGGGTAGTTACACAGTGGCATGAACTGTTGACACTTCCGTCATCACTGACTGGTTGGAAAGTCTATGGGAATGCGGCAGCTGCGATCAGTTGTGAGTGACGTTCGAAAAGAAGCACAAGAGAATCGAGTTTCGTTCCTGTCAGAGCTACTAATCAACAATAATGGATAAGCTAGTGCTTCAGTGGCTATCATCAGACCCAAAATACGTTAGGTAGAAAACTGAAGTGGCAATCTACTCACGTTTTCAGTGAATGACCGTCGAAGTAACCGCTAGCCACACTAAGACAACTAACTTCATCCTACCTTCATAGTAAACATGTGGGACTTTAAAGATTAGGAAACATGTATGCATACGACGCATGTTAGGCACCCATGCCCAGTTCCATTGCCAGGTAACACTCACGACCAACAGTCAAATTGTGGGGCACTGCACTTGGCCTCTCGCGACAGAGAGCTGTCCGCATCGATTAATCCAGGCTTCAACTATACACGTACATCGATTCTGACAAAAATATGACCTAGTTAGACCAACGCTGGCCTCACCTGTAACTCAAGGTAACGATGTATCTTCTCGCTTCTCATGAATTATCGGAAAAAGCGAATCAGTAATCTTTATAAAACAGTTTATGAAAATGTGTAGCAAAACCATATACTGTTGGTTGTTAGCAACTAGGATAGGTAGATTTTGCAACGGAACTGCAGCATAACATGTCTCAGAATGACTTCAGCTTTCATACTGAAACAGACCTTCCGGTTGGGTCAGAAAGCAGTTAGGGCGCGTTAGTGGTGCGCATGCCTCCTGTTGTCAGTGTTCTAGCTCTGGTG
Source organism: Paragonimus kellicotti (assembly GCA_014220965.1). Taxonomy (NCBI): domain Eukaryota; kingdom Metazoa; phylum Platyhelminthes; class Trematoda; order Plagiorchiida; family Troglotrematidae; genus Paragonimus; species Paragonimus kellicotti. The sequence goes on along the minus strand of LOND01000517.1, from coordinate 10,182 downwards.
CACGCGCTTTTGAAGAGTGTGGTGGTCACTGCGCTAGGGATCTCACGTTAGACATGGCTGAATTGTCACATCAGTTCGGCTGTGATCGTTCATGAATGATGCTCAGGTTGTTCGATTATTTAAAGAGGAGAATGTGAGGAACATTAAAAACACCTCCAAGGTGTTTCCACATGCGTAGCATGTGAGTGGTGCCAAAAGAACCTATTCGAATGATAGCGCTAACGCAATGTGTAAACTAACAAAAACGTTTCCAGAGGTATACGAACATACCTTGTGGTCAGCAGTAGAAAATTATTCCCGCGAGAAGCAGCCACATGATAAACATAGTGCCCATAATTATTGTCCTTATCCAGTTGCTGCGGAAATAAACAAAAGGAAATCATTCTCGGTATTTGGACCCAGACAGGTGTGCAAACGAAGCCCACACACGGATATAACTCACCCGCAAGATCATGTGGACCCGCAGCTTCCTGACGTTCGTACGGACGAATAATACCATCAACACGAATGAACCGCGGTGGTCGAACTCGCCCGATATCTTCCACAGTGTCAGCGATTCTGTGTACGACAATAATGTGAGATTATGATGAGTAGTTAATATGACGAAAGATAGGTAAGTATCTAAATTATCACATTCCCTGACGTTTTGGTTAACTAACCCGCGTAATCTGGGTTTGAGCCACATAAACAGCATCGTGACCAGCACACGTACATCAGTGGCTGATACTGATGATCAGCTACCAAAAATACGTGAAAAAATCTAGAAGCAAACTAAATGTTCATTAAATACGGATATTGCGGTTTACGCAAACAAGAGAGCTCACCTGCGGATGCCTTCGAATGAGCTGCTGGCGAAATCGACAACACCGGAAACCGGACGAGTCACAGCACCGACGAGACCCTTGCCGACACCTAGTCAAGAGAGGATACGAACCGGCTGACATCACTTAATCTATGATCCTCAGGTTGTAGAAACATTACACAAAGGAAAAAATAATCCGAAATACTAAACGTACCTTTGAAGAAACCTTCAAAGCCTTCTTTCTTTGCACCTTCCACAGGCTTCATCACCAAACCTGTCACGCCATGAAATACGCCCTGTGTAGCATAAAAATTTAACAGTAAGAGGGGTTGTGTTGCTGCTATTGACATCAAAACGTTTGTTACAAATCCACACGTTGCCGGTGAGTCATCAGGATAACCCAATTGGATAAGAACATTGTAGATGGATCCGAAATAAGCTACTACATGTAGATTATTTAACTTTGTTACTGATAAGGCATTCCAAGAGTAGGATAGAGAGAATGACTAAGCAAGTAGAACCTAAATGGCAAATCAGGCATAAGCACACTCGAAAACATCGAGAGTGAGCCAGTCACTTGATAACATGTGGCAAGAACATACTACAGCTGCCAAAGCCGGTTACACGGAGTACCATCGGGAAGGCGTCCGTGCAAACACGATCAGCGGGAGTTATTCGAGAAAATGAAAGTTTACTTAATTTCGGTCTGACGATAAAAGAGTTGATGAAATAACCACGTATCGATGACCACCCAAGCCCAGAACACGAATCAAACATCGTCACCGTTCACAACGAGAACCCAAACGATGAGTACTCCTTGCTTATCAAATCATGTCGGCGACAGATAATGACTTGTGCGCACAATAGTTTACAGTTACATTTTAGGACACACCATCACAAGACCACGACCGCCTTGAGCCAGACCGGCACCGAATGTGTCAGGCCGGCGGGCCAGCTGTTCACGACGTAGTCGCTTGTAGTCCTCGTCCAAAGTGAGCGCCGCCACCCCCTTTCCGATTGTGCCGGTTATTCGAGATACCGCACCCGCGGCGCCACCTGATAATGGGAAATGAATGACAGTAAACAAGTTATAGTGTAAAAGTGCTGATAATTTCAAGCTTGCGTTTAAGTCACAGTGGCTCACAAAGCGAAAATGAGACCTACCAACTGCATGACCAAACAGGCTTTTAACGCCCAGTGCAACACCCTCAGCGAATTCTTCTGGACCGAGTACAGCTCCCTGAATGTATAAACATGAAGAGTAATATGATGTTTTCAACGGATGTCATTCAGAACTGATGATTCGAGTAAGTGATACAAAATGCAAAATGTATCCGCAGTTGACACTAACACGCAATTATATGGCAAATTACGCATACTTATCTAATACAGCAGGAAAAAGGAAGGAAGAGATGAGGGAACCAGCATCCATGCGCGCTCAAACAACTAAAGTCAAGATGCTAACACAAACAAACAGCTCAGTATCGCACATAAAGGTTATGCATGATAGTGTTACCGCAGCTTTCAAAGGATTGCTCCAAGAATCATCCTTACGGAATAGAAACAAGTTGACGAACATGTTTTCGAGAAATTCATCAAGTCATTACATTTCTAAAGGTTAAAGAATAGATGCCGATTAAAGCGTGAGAAAAACAGAGTTACAATCGGACAACGAGAAAGGCAACTAAATCAGTCGCTATCCACCACCCTATTGGTGAATAGGAACTGATTTGGCTGCTTTCTCGTTGTCCAATTGTAACTGTGTTTTTCTCACGCTTTAATCGGCATCTATTCTTTAACCTTTAGAAATGTAATGACTTGATGATGGATTTTTCAAAAACATCTGTTCGTCAACTTGTTTCTTTTTTAAATGACCACATGGGTGTTTCGAATCATCCTTATCTTACAACGGGAATTTACGTCAATGAACCTGATCACTCAAAGGTTGAGCAGATTTAAAGGTACTCGGCCAACGGTGGAAACACGATCCATCGTTGATAACTTGCTAGTGATAATTTCCGATTTGTTCGGTTAGGTCATCACTTGACCACTTCGCAAAGTGCGGCTCTGCGGAGTGAACGGCATTGTAAACGGCGAGCCGACACTCTTAATACATGACTTGACCAGTTGAATCATGCAATTACACAGCTTAGATAATTAGGCTCATTTTCACTTTACCATTATATCTCGTCTCTTAACCTCTACATTGTTCACTATTAAATGTTATCCGGTAAGTAAAGTTGAAAAACGTCGATACTCAAAGTGATCAAAATCCCCAATCTTCAGCAATCAGGTTTTGCAAGAGTACATTAAGACAGCTCTGATCATGCGATGAAAACCTGTAACGCAGAGGAAATCAGCGCCGATTTTTAGAAGACCAAAATCTGCTAGATCAACCGAAACAACGGGAAGTTAAAAGACGTTTGAGAGAGAAGTAAGTCGAAGACAATGTACATAGCGAAGAACTTGGAAAAACGGGCGAAATGCAATCTTAGAATCGAACACATACTCAATGTAACTATGCAAATGCAACTGAACCAATTCCATGCTCGACTGCACCACGCTATTCATTCCATGAGATTCCACTTAACATCCAGGAAATGAAAGTGTTCAATTTTTTAAACTGATCGATAAAAGATAGACAGTAATGTAATGCTAAATATTGAAATGAACCGTACTTACCTTGACGGGTTCGTAGAACAAATCTTCCACGCCCTGTGCCATTCCACGAAGCACGCCAAACGGATTGCCCAAAACATCCAGACCCAAAACCAGTACATACATCTGACGTATACCCTGACTGACATAGTGGCGTGTCACTTCGGATATCATTTGGTTTATGGTCATGATACACGCCTGATGTTCAAAATAGGCCAATCTAACGAAGGAATGCAAAGAAGGCGGACAACAAATTGTGTGAACCCATAAGCGAAGCTGTTGAAGTAAACGGTTTAAACTTGCATGCTGGATTATGCTACTGATAAAGCCGTTCCAAAATTCATCGCTGTAATCAATGTGCCTATTTCCGGCTTACTTGAAAATTACATCTTGGACGTCAGTTAGCGCCACACCGAGTGATTGTAAGAAAAGGTTGAGCACTTCGCTGGGGAACGCATTTGTTCTACCTCCAGTACTGCCGGTCAACGAGAAACTGACATGAATCTGTGTTTGAAGAGTGGAGGGATAGCGATCATTTAGTATTTACATTCATTTCGAATTAAGCAGCAAAACAGGCATATAACTAGGAGGAATGTGGGCGGGTCAAGCCAATGAGAATGTACATGAAGTTCAAGGGATCATTCAGTACTGATTTTTGACGCCGTCAAGCCATCGAACAGAAATGTAGTTGAAAGCAGCTGGATTCAATGACGCCTTGCAAAGTGGGAGATAGCTGTTTCGACTTGAGTACCAAACATGTCAAACGAATCGAACCCACGGCTTGTGAATAAGTGAATAGAACAGTAGCTGAGACTCATTCATTAGATCACACGTTTGGGGTCACTGATGTTCCAGGAAGATGAGTGGTCTTCAACAGCTGAAACACTGCTCTCCCACAGGCTGAATTCAATTGGCTTGTGGCCACTGGAATTAACTACTTGCAGAACCTCTCTCAATTCTATATGGGACTGGTGTGCATGCTTGTTAGCTTCCAGACCAATCACAATACCAACGTATGAGAAGAAGAAGTGTAACACGTAAGGACGATAAGAAATATAGTTTTCGTTATTCCTGAATTAATTTTTGTCCACCCATTACGTGTGAACCCGAAATAACCAAGCGGTTTGAGGGATCTTTGCTGAGACCACTCTCCGGTCAACGACAGGCGACCGTTGAGATAAAAAATCGGTCACGCACCGAAATTTGCAACGACCATCGCGAAATTCGTTTATCCAGTCGTCATTGGAGCTGTCAGGTTTTCGCCAATTATTATCAGCAACTTTTACAGCTACACTTGAATCAGTAAACACGATAAGAGCACGATTGAGTAACGGTTGACAATCGCAGTTGACGTGCATGTTCAAAGATCACGGTAGCTAATTAAACATGGTTTGTAAGATAACTTATGCATATCCAATAAAAAATAGTTGAATATGACATTCATTAAAGTTGACAGGATATTCACTTTCCAGTAGGGTTTTATCAACAAATGCAGATCCTCAGACAGGGTTTTAGGTAAACGTGTACATCGAGATCGATGTTCCGACGAGTGTTTACTTGTGCTGTATTGACTGAGCTCCTACAAAGTACAAATATGGACCAGCCCCTGCAGTGGAAAAATTCTCACCAATCGTTTCGTCCTTCTCTGATATTCTTTTGAGTCTTCATGTTTACTTCAACCTACATTAGTCGTGATTGGTTAAATGTCCAATGCACAATTGTTGATCAATCTACACTGAAAGCATGCAGTTTAACCAACGGCTCATGATAATGAACCAAAAAACAACTGTGCACATTTTGTACGGTCAGTTCTGGTGAGAACAAAAAAATACGGCTGAAACATAAGGACAAGGACAGAGCTGAACAGAATGAGATAAAGTCAGGTGTACGCACTAAGAAGAAAGGTGTTTTGTCTATGTTACGCTAATAATGCTAAGGGCTTTGCATACTCAAGCGATTTCTAAAATGATCTCCACCAGGTTACAGTTTATCTAAACATTCACACAGTCAGATGACATGGTAATCCACAAACCAATCCTAGGCAAGAACTAGTCTATTTAAACTTACACCACACCGGTCAACAACTCGGGAATGGGACAGAAATTTTCAAAACAGAAAAAAGCACTTTGTTAAACAAGTCTTACAAGCTAGTTCTCACTGAACGGTCTTAGATTTGCAATATGGATTTAATAAACCTAAATTATGCGATCGGTAAAGGTCCTATCTTTGTTCATCAGGTGGGAAAAGTAGGGGTGTATGTGGATACATGATTTGCATACAGCGAGTCAATGTCCCTGGAACGGGTTGACAAACGGACCAGAGAGTGCATGTTTGAGTCAAGAAAATGACGAGAATAAGCAAAAAGAACACTACATAACAGATATAAAGTTTAGCTGAACTGACCTTAATAGGGGATATATGTAAATTGTCGAAAATGGACCGATTCCCATCCTGCAGATGTGCCTGAACCACTGGGGAATCGATCAAACGATTCTGAATCAGCAGACAATCGCGCTGGAATGCCTGCTCCTGAAACGGAAACGGGTATTCACATTAAGTTTAATAAACAGAACCTAATGAACACAATATGAGCTACATTTAGTATGGAAGCAAAAGTAAATGTCGAGGTCAGTAGAATGTAGAAGCAATCAGTTTACCGGTTTATCAGTAGTAACATTTCGTACCCTTTTGGGGAGCGACTCTACACCTCATAAATGCCGCAAAATTCGTTTGACTTGGACGAACAGACTCAAATGAATAGTGTTAACCAAATTAAAGATATACTGGTCTTTTTGCAAGCTCTTCCGGAATTGTCGATTATCGCCTTGATATCGTAATACGAATTTTCAGTTCTATTTATCAAAATCTGTCGTAAACGATACTCGAATTGTCTTTCAGACCGATCCCCGAACTAGGTCACACAAGTAATTTCTACAGGGCACGATCAACGTCGCTCTACAATATCCTATAACAATACCCAACCTATCATGAGCGCCTCAAAATTTCTACAACTCCTCTCATTAAAATACAGATGAATGCGACGCGACCTGAATGTGAGCGTCCGCTCCGGTAATGTCCCGGATCATCCCTGTCAGGATTCGAGGAAATGCAGAGAATAACATCATCAGACAATAAACGGATATGGATGCCTGGCTAGCCAGAAACTGCTATGAGAAGCGCACGGTTACCAGTCGCAACCAGCCGCATTTCTAAGTGTGTACTTGCTAGATAGTCATATTGGAATGAATGATGCAATACAATCCGATATCCATCGACTTCGTGACTTTCGCTGAATACCGTTCATTCTGCAAGCCATCTTTCTACTTGACTTAGTACAGTTCCATCAGGATCGGCGCGCTGATTACTGAAGACCAAAATGTGGCGATCGATTGGGATATGGGAAGCGAATTTAAGTTTGACGTTTTGGCCATAGGTAGTTAAATGGGAAAATATGTTTATAGAAGCTCGACAGCGACCAATTCAGCAACAGTCTGGACAATCTCACAACATACATTGCACATTGGTATACAAAACAGATGTCCCGGGTCAGTTGCCTTAGGTTAGCCGACTCAGTCTCGAGGTAGAATGACAGCATAGCTTTCTTTCTCACTCAATTCACTGCACGTTTACGTACATGCGGTCTTCTTAACATTGATTACCTAAGTGATATTGACTAAACAGCAC
>LOND01000516.1:131670-141888 GCA_014220965.1 Paragonimus kellicotti | reverse complement strand
TAACTCATAGATTTTGTATCTGGCCCCAGTTACTCACTTGATCCACGGTGTCATATGGAATCCACCAAAATATCCAGTAGACTGATTGCTCAGTCCGGTAACTTTTTCCTGCCAAGTTTACGCTACAATTCAGCACCACCACCGATGTGCTGGTACAAATGTAGTCGAAGTTCAAATTTTTCGTAGTTGGGTCTCTTCGAAACTATCAAATATATATTTCTACAATCTTGAGCACGTTAGACTACGGGCTCTGGCACGTAGTCAGCCCAGAGTAGAATGAGAGCACGTGACGGCAACAGCGCGTGGCTTTATCGAACACGAGAGAATGGATTCTATTAACGATCAGACATGGATAACACAAGCAGTCACCCAATCGATTGTGTAGATAACATGGATTGGATCATCTGGTGCCAGAGTGAAATAGAGCAGGATATATCCGCGTACAGGGTTGGACAGGTTACGTGCGGTCAACGGCGCGCGCGGATGCCACATTCCTTCTCCTACTAATTTAGCTTGGTTTCACCAACTTGGAGACGTTCCATTGGTATGCGCGTTCTGCACGATCGGCGACAACTTTCTTCATGCGAGTGTTGTTCCGGCAACAAGCTCTTCTCTAGGATAATCCGGTTCAGGATTGGATCATTTAGCTATTCAATTAGCGATACACGTATTTTCTCCGGTCGAACAATGTTTTTCGCTATTTCCCGTCTGCCTTTAATTCTGAGACGAGCATCCGGAAGAAGTAAGTTTAGACGAGTAAGAAACTTTCGGCTAAACATCAGCTCAGCTGGACTTCTCTCAGTAGTTCCAGTTGGGGTTGTACGGTATGCGAGAAAGAATATCTCCAACTTCGTTTTCACTGGTGCCAGAAGTTGTTTCTTGGGTCCACAACTGGTTGACGCTGGATATCCCAGATACGACTATTTAATATCAAACTATGACACATCGCTTCTCAGATCGCCGTGATTAAATAATTCGTCTGGAACATAGTCACGTGTACCGGTAACCATCTATCAACCGAAGTAGGATGTGCAAGATTGCACATAATTAATCGCTGTCCGTAGACTCTTGCGCGGTAAATTTACTCTTCGATGTAGAGGACTTCGGATTAACTCACATGAAGTGTCTCAGGTTCTCATTGACGGCTGCCAAAATGCGATTCCATTCACGTTAGGCGTGTCAGCTATTACAAATATCCGTTATACTCATCTAACGAATATCTAACGCACTTGCACATCTGCAAAACTCACTGTAACTGGCTAGTTCTAGCAGATGATATCTTAGTAATATCTACAGGCTACGTATAGCTCATCTGTGAGATATCGCTATATTTTTTGAAACGACACTGCCATCTTAGCCGCGATCCACCAATGTGATCTGGTTCCGGCAGATGCTTGTACATTTTTAGTTCGGTTCAGTCTAATTTTGTTTTAATTGCGCTTGGATATTGGTGTGCGCAGTTCATCCGCCTCGCCCCAGACTTATATACCCTGGGCAAACCAGACTGGGTTGGACTGTTGGTGTTTTAGACCACATTTTCATCGATATTGGGAGTGGGGATGTTGGTTCATTCTTTCAGATTTCATGTCATAGCGACTCCTGCCATCGACCCACACCAATGCGGTTGTTTGTCATGCCCAACCAGAAGAAATAGTCCCGCTCATAAATGGGATGAGAAGAAATAAGACTCACTTCTTGAAACCCCTGTATCCAACCTCTAACAGTCGCTATCAGGGTGCTTAACTTTCACTAACAAACAACCGGATTGCAACAGTGGGTCACTAAACATCGTTAAAACGTTAGTTTTCTTTCGTCTCGTTCTGTTACGCCTCACTGATTGCACATTTTACTAGTGATAATTTATCCCAGCAACGTTTACATTACTACCCATCGCGTTTTCAGCTAAAATGATGTTAGGTTACGGAGAACGCCAGCAGAGGAAACAAACATATATTGCTGTTTTAAACTCACCATTGATTGCTTTCATTTCTTGCGTTTGGAGCGATGATTGGCAAACCCGTACTTCATACCAGTAGAGTGAGTGGTCGAAGTAGGTGACTTAATAACCAAAACATTCATAACATAGAGTAACTCTGTACTTGGGCTTGGCGCATTATCCACGATTAACTGAGTGATATTGGTTGATCTCTAAGGCCAAAGTGCGATTCTGAACATTGTAAGTGTTTAATCGCAGCCCCATTCTGACGTGTGTGACTAAACACAAGCGCAAACGTCCTGCTATTTAGTAAAATTAACTTAACTGTACTCGCAAAACTGCGATTCTCAAACTTACATGAAACATGTCTGTTGCTGACGATGGAAAATGGTACCAACTTCAGAATTACAATCTTTGGTTTTCCGTTCCCGTATCCTGCTACCGATATACAGCGTTCGAGTCGTAGAACACGGACAACAATCCACAGACCAAATTTGGACTAACGTTACGATGACGGTCATGGAGTTACATCTATCAATTGGCAATGTGGTTTGTGTTCCAAACGGCTGGCTAGGACAGAATATGATACTCCACAAAAGCTACACCTCATGGAACTTGCCAAACAACAACCGCCTCTCATCCGTACGTTGTAGCTAGATCAGTTGCTCAATGGGGAAGGAAATCAGCGCTTGGGTCCCGCGGTTGTTGCAAACGGTCCTCAACTATTTTGTTTATTGTGAAAGTAAACAAAAAAAATAGGGCAAGGTGGCACTGTGAATGCACAGAAAGACTTATTATGAGAAGTGTTCGAAAGTTCCCTCTTTGTTGTGATTTAGGTATCTATACTGGAATGCAGTACAGATAATGGGAAGCTACCGATCTAACGCTATCACCAATGAAGTAGTAGAAAAATATTTTGTATTTTTTGAATCGCATCCACACCACATACGTTGGGAACGTTAACTGTGAATGGGTGTCGAGCCGTCAAGCCAACCTACTCAATAGGCCATGATATCGTGGTCACTGATTGCAGGAATTTATGCTAACTATTTTTTTTTACTGGTGTACCTCTCTTTTCTTGTGGACCAAAATCAATTCCCTCCATCCTGTGGTTGTGGTGGATGTCTGCCTGTTTGCAAACTACCAACAAACAACTAATGGACATCAGTTTATTAGGAAAAGGAAAAGCAGCTTGGGGAAGCATCGCGAACGATAAGCCCGATGCATCAAGTTAACAAACCCTTGCATATAAACGACCATAACAGAACAAGGCTATCAACCTAATTAACTACACCCTTGTGGCCGATAACTGCAGTGACTACTGCTCGGCACTGCGCGAGGCTATGTTTCGGAATTTGATAGAGAAGGAAAAAGGTTTATTTGCCTCATGGCCGTTTCAGTGTACATAGGTTTTTACTTACTACAGCACTGCTGCAAATAATGGTGAAGAACTATTGCTCTAACCGCACTGAGGTCATAGTCGTTGTTTATCGGCTGTCTGGATGATGGCGCTCGAAGTAACCACACGCTCTGCAAACTCCTGTCGGAGAAATTCAGCACAGTCAATCCCGCTTTGTTTACGTCTGTCTGTTCCATCACTGAAGTGATGTTACAAATTGGCCAATGTGCACAGCCTAACCAGTCTTGTGAAACAACCTTGAACTGACGGAAAAACAGACGGTCTCAGAACATGTCGATAGATTGGCCAACTAAATGTGTACCAGCGGAGTATTGTAATCTACAGCATGCGCGCAGTAATGGACGTACTGAAGACAAATATTATGCTTTGTCATCGGAAACTCTCATATCAGCCCATGAAAGCTCTTAACAAACTAATGTAAATCACGTACGGTTTTGTCATTCGCCACGCTAAGCCACCGCTTTACCTTGAACGTTCGTACGTTTGACTGTGTCGGCAAAGTTACACCTCAAATTGGTAAACCACTGATGCTATTTCCTCCAAGTCGTCTTAAAGTTTCAGTGACAGGTGGTCTTATAAAATCCATAGAATGTATAAGTTGAGGAAGCTTGCTAGTGTTCTCTGTTGTGATAACAGCTTCCAGTTCGTTAGTTTTTAGGCCAATCACGCTTCCCGGTCTGCCACCATGCTGCACTTGAGTTTGCTTCTGATATCCGTTCTCAGCGTCTGGTTTATGCTGCAGGTCAAGATATTATTTCGTGATTCATCGTTACTGACGCCCGAGGACAATCATATAGTAAGTAACACCAGTTTCACACGAAAACATGCAATTTCTGAGTCTTCCAGGATTAGAAATGAAGAAAAGTCGGCTGACTAAGTTTGCACATCAAGTTTTCTCACCGGGTTACCTCATCGCAGATCGGGATCGTTTCTCAGCAGTTAGCCTTTGTGGCAGACAAAAACCCTCTCCGGTAAGCGGAGGAATGAATCAAGTGCCAGCGACAGCTTCACCCGAATTTACGCATTTGCTGTAGGGTTAGCAGATTATTTGTCAGTACTGAGTAGTCAGGTCAAGACGGATGCCCACTTTCGCATTTGTGAACTAAATGCCCGAAACTGACAAAGTCAAACACAGGTAATATTGCCCATCTCCTGACATAAACTTCAGCAGCTGACACGTATAAGTCGACCCCACGGACATCATTACTAGGTAGACTGTGCAAATACAGCACGCGGCCAACCAAATGTGGGGCATCCTCATAAAGAAATACATTACAGAAGTTTTCGCCTCATCAGTGCCAAATACGTACGTGTAGAGGCCGCATATCTGACCGCATGTGTTACAGTAGCGCGCAATACCTGACACTCGTTGATGCCACGTGTGCAGTCAGGTGGCTGACACAGTCACGTTGTGCACGTGATTTGTCGAATAAAAACCAATATGTTGACTCAAAAGATAACGAAAATTCCGTGTCAAATACCAGTATATTTGATCGCAAGGAATGTATGAAATTGATGTATCTTGTCAAAGACTGCATGGTGCAAGTCGGTGCTAACTTTCAAGGAAATGCGTTGTTGGTAGAACCCGACTTACTACTTGGTCTGCGATGAAAGGGAACATCTTTCAACATAAATGGATAATGGGAGCACCTCTCGGTTGTATTTTTGATCAGCTACCACTAACTGCAAAATCTCCAATGCCGTTTAACGTCGGTTTGAATACAAACTGACTTGCAAAACCCACATTTCCGTAGCCAAAGCTTTGGGAGCCATTTTTGGCATTCTGGTAAAACACTCTTGGAAGCTAGATCGGCACTAACCCTTATCGTAATAAGAGACAGGACTTACTTAACGTGATGAAGAAAGTCATACAGCTATAGGTAGAATACTACAAGGCACCAAGCGAGTATCTGCACAGCTCCAACAACAAACTCAGCATTTATGGAAGTAAATGATGCGATAAGGTTGCAGAAACCAATATTTTAAGGACAACGGATCGTCATTCGTTTTTTTAAAGTTTGTGTTCACGTGTTCACCAGAATATCGTCAACTTCAACGAAACTGGCCTGATTTGTTACACACTTCTTTCATGACTGTCACAAAAGCGTGAGCTGCATTTCAAGGATGGAGAATCCAGCGAACTGCAAATGGCGTTAATTCCACTTTGCAGATACTTGGGAAACCTTCGAAAACCTCCCATCGTCGACAAAGTGCAGTAACCATTCTGTTTTCTGGGTCTTGATAAAATTCGAACGTTATAGTTTTGGGATAAGAAACTTTGGATTATTCTGCAGAGTTCTATGAAATTGACAAGCCGCAAGCAATGATAGAGGATGTGATGCAAACGGGAACGTCGTCTTGTTTCTTGATAATGCAATCTAACGATCAAATATGGGTGAATACATCAAGGTCAGTTTGATGACCATTCCCCTCAATGCGGTTGTAAAATAGTATCGACTAGATCAAGGAATTAGCATTAATTTCAAATGGCTTACCGCAAGCCTATTTTTGGAATTGTATTATGGTAACCAATAGGAATATATCAGCAAAATCCCCGGCTAGCAGCTTGAGCTTCCTAGAAACGTGGTGTAAAGTAGGAAAGGTTATAAGTGTACGTAAACTCTTGGTAGCTGTGAAAGGCCCCGGGCGCTATGGATTTCCCATTTCCACGTAGATCTTTGATAGCGACAAAGAAAATGTAAGGACCAGCCTACTTAAGGGTCGGTCTCTAATCAGGCTATATTATGACGTCGAGTTGTTTGGTCATATAGACGAAGGTGCACCTGCCAATTTGGGGTTAGCAGAATATTGAGGATTGCCATTATTCGCGAATTCACAACGCAACTAATCCAACCAAAATGGAAGGGTGAAAAATTTTCATTTGCCGCGGAGTCATAAAAAAGAGTAATTTGCACTGCTTTGTAAAAATAAGCTTACTATCTCTCCTGTAGTATGCTCATTGTCAAAAAACACGGGCTATTCTGGAACGGCTAAGTTAATTTACAGTCTTGATTATTAAGCACCTATAACCCAAAACATTTGGGCTTGTACTCTCTCTCACTTGCATAAATTAGCCGATGTTGTCGACATTTCGTACCAATTTTTGCTTGTGTGCTGAAGTTTAAAATCTACCGTGCACTTCTGGCGCCAGCGTAACCCACGAATACAACTCGGAAGAGAAGCTTACGTTGACAAACAACTCTCAAAACGTTCTGTTTAGTCGAAATCGTGTGGAAACGCTACAACCTTTATTCGACTGAACAAATCTAAAGCAACTGATGTGTAGCATCAAGTTCTTGCAGCTTTCCATCACTGCCTGAAAAAAATTGACGTTTTGCTACATTTTCTACTCAAGCAGAATCCAGTACCGTTCAAACGTCCCACAGTAAAATTCCCTTCTTTAACTGATGTAACAGTATCGAACTACACTTTGCCACAATGGAGCGGTCAACGTCTCTCGTAAAACACAGTCAACAGTACTGCTAAGTAACTTGCTATCTGGTTAATTTTATGTTGAACGTCACTGCGATTGACTGTGGCCTTCATACTCGGATAGACTTTTCAACCAGACGGTTGGTTAGACAATCCATGTGAGTGCGAATTCTGCGATTGGTTGTGAGTGATGTTGAACTTGATATTTATCCTTGTTGCCGTTGTAGTCAACATAAGCATAAACAGCCAAGCTGAGGAGACACCGAAAGTCTTGCAACTCAAATCCATGTCTGATGAGGCTGGTTAAGTGGACGAGTAGATGAGTTCGGCAAGTCCACTCAAGGTAGAATTGCCTAGTGCTATCCACGATATAGCTACCAGCTTGCTTGCTTGTTTAAGACAATGTGAAGTAGTGTGATAAATATTTATGCTTATATGTTGTGCAATCAGTGTGTCCAACTGCCTGAAACTGAACTGAAACAACTACCGTCTGTCTGCATCAAAAAACGTCAGCTTCGTCTCGTAAAATTCAGCATACCGATAGATAGATAGATGAATAGACAGATAGATCAGATAGCCGTGGGGAACATGCTCGACTCCATCCCTGTTGACGATTTTGTAACTGAACTTACAAATTAAACAGCAGTTACCATCAGCAAAGCTTTAAAAATGATTTCATCATATTTTTCTCATCGCACGTGATCAGCCTATGGGCACAGAGTTTAATGAACCGGATAAGTTCCTTGCAACAAAACGTGCCTTCCAGTATGAAGGGTAAGAATTCAGCCAGTCCACCGCTTCTAGGTATTTATGCACCAAGAGAAGAGCAAATGGCCGTATTCAACAAGTGCACCCACCAAAAGAATCGTTGAGCAATCCAGCATATATATCTTCGATTACTTGTACCTCAGTTCAATAAACAAGGTTTAGTGGGTACGCTGTATAGTTGAAACGTGCATTTGCACCCAGCACCCGGTTCAAGAAGGACCAGTTTTTCAAGGGGGTACTCTGCGTTAAAGTGATTACTCCAAACCGTTTACACCAAAATTGGCAAAGCTCCGCGATATGGGAAGCAGACCTGATACGGCTACAAAAAATGTCACCACGTATTTCGCTTCTTTTATAAAGATAATGATATAGACTGACCGGTCTGACTTCGTCTAGTTAGTTCTATCGCAAAAACATAAAGTTCGGCAGTTTCAGTTATTTTGTTCAAAACATTTCGGATTTGAACGTTCTTTATAAAGCTATACTTGCCTAGTCCACCCAAGACCAACACTAACCATAAACTTCCATGTGGATATGCGGCATCCTGCATCAGTTGCCAGGGTGACGAAACGTATTCAGAAGTGGGTCAAACAACAAGTCACACAACCACATCACATCACATTCACGAACAAAAACAGAAAGCATCATCCGTTGCATGTTACATTCCAATGACGCAACAGATGTGATCTGGCAAACCGATTTCTTGATTATACCCGAACTCACACAGCCGAATAACGCGTTTTTATGAAACTGGTGCTATCCACAAGGTTGAATCCATGTTTTCTGTTTAGGAGCAAGTATTTGTAGGTTAGTCATTACCATACTAGTGATAATGAATGTGAAATTCAGCGTTTCGGCTTTTTTCAGTCACGTTTGCGCGTTCATGTCAATATGTACTCAGTGTGTAGCGTGCGGTTGTGTAGTTATACAAAAATTTTCCGGGCGTAAGTCGTGCGATATCAGCTTGGTGTATTCTTAATTCAGCTTCCCGACAGATATGCTTGGAATTATTTCTGATATTGAAACTGTTGTGAAGGATTTGCTTAAAAACGAATAAGTTCATCATTGGCGTGTTTGTGGTGAGTACGTGATCTGTACTGTGACAGATATTCGGATAATGTTTTGCTCATTTTATCGAATGTATTAAATCTTGCTGTGTCTGACCTGGCATACTTTTAACAATTTGAACACGCGTTAATTCCATTGGCTGGTTCGGCGTTGTTTGCTAGTCATGCACCTCAACGAATGATAGGCTATCCGCACCGATTGACCTTGAGCCAAACCAATCAGCTTGGGCAGCAGTGAATGAGACTAAAATTTATCACTACCTCTCAGTCACATTCGGTCATTTTCAAATGTCATGGAGTACTTTTATATCTAGTGTCATCTGAAGTGCACATGTTGTGATACTGATATGCAGTCCACTAGCTCGAAAAGTAACACTTCATCAAGACGCATGCGGAAATTGACTGGAGTGCTGCCGTGTTTTAATGGCACTAGGGAAGTTAATGAGATCAAAGAAAACCATACGAACAAAATATCTGAAAAAAATACATCACTTAGGAGGTTCAGATCACCGGTGAGTTAAAAACTGTACAATTTTTAGAGGAAGGGTAGTAATGCTCAAACAAAAGATAAGATATTGTCTCCTGAACATCCTATAAGTTCATTTGTTTATGATTATCCTCCGGACAAAATCGTAAACCTGATTGCTATAAAAAATTTAGAAATTTTCCTATTAAGGCTATTAATATTAAGCGTGGTAGTTTCAGAAACAGCGATACTATAGGTGAGTTTCTATTGCAAAATTTACTGTTTCCCCGGCGTATATATTTGATGATGTCACAGACTTTTGAAGAAATCTAATAACTGTTTGATCAATCCATGGTTCATTAAGGCTCATAAGAAACTCGATACGTTTATTTGACGTTATGCGTGAACAGAACGTTTACTTAACCTCAAAACAAACGATATTTTCTACTCATGGCCTACTCCATAAATACACCAGTAAATCTATTCAGGTAATCCAAAATTCATTAAGGTTGCCCTGATTTTTCCAGTTATCAGTCTTTATGACTGTATTTTCGAAGTCTCAGGTTATATAGCAGAATTTAGTACAAAATGGTCTAGCTAAGCACCATACAGATTTAACGATGTCTAAGCAGGAAGCCTTCTACCAGTATGTGTTGTCCTGCTTGAGAGGTAGATTGAAAACCCTGGGCATCAACATTCTTGAGCAGGTCCTTTCTCAAAGCCGGGCTCAGCCAGTCTATCAGCACCCATAATCAACATATGCTCAACTGTTGACGAGATTGCTGAAAAGCGACTTGCTAATTATTGCGAAGAGGTTGGCGTTATACCAAACGTTTACGCTCAATACAGGTCTCTGTAAGGTAAAGTGGTGCTGACAACCTGTACACATCAGGAACACAGCCTAAAACTACTGCACATCTGGTGCATTCAAAGAATGCTTGGTTCCAAATGACAAGGCCTAGTCGTGAACTGGTATGTACTGGATATATGTGGGTACTGAAAATATGCTGGCACCACCCAGTCAACTATTTTCCATAGCTTGATGCGCTCCGGTCAAGCCACTATCTCTACCGTGTGAAAAACCAGTTTTGTGCCATAGTGATGTGTGCAAGCGTTGTGAGAAGAGTGC
>LOND01000516.1:99041-122124 GCA_014220965.1 Paragonimus kellicotti | reverse complement strand
TGGCGTTTCTGCATCCACACCATTTCTAGTTCTTCCGCCTAGTTTTCTGTCATTGATTTTCGACCTTCTTAGTGACGTTTTCTTCTAGAATATTCTACGTCACTGTTGAGATCAGCGGTGGCCCGAGCCACAATACTTTCTGGTCAGGCTGTTTGCTGCTATGATGAATTTGCTGGGATCACTAGAGCAAGTAATAGTTGATATTGTCCAGTTAGATCCGCTAGACGGAAGCATTCTTTCTTGTGAACGCATGTTGCCTCCAACATTGCGCAAACTTCTAGGATTCCCTCGTGAGCTCCTAGCTAAGACTAGTTTACATTCTTCATAATTTGTTTGTTAAAATCATTCCATCATTACCTACTTTCCTTTCGCAAATTGTAAAGTCTGTATAGCTCTGCAACACACAAGTTGTACTAAGCTTATCAAACGTAAACACCAAATTATCGAGATTCCAGTAGGCTTGATAATCAGTGGAAATTTCTTACAAAAATACTGGATGACCTTTTTTCTGTTACAAATTATTCTCAAACATACAGATGGGTTTTCAGTATTCAAATCTAGCAATACGCGTCAGGACGCTTAAAGTCCATATACCAACGGTCACGTTGGACCTACTCACACGGTATTACTTGTATTGGTTGAGTTTCAGGGTTTCTTGAACGAACATAGCACTATTCGTATATGCCTAATGTCTCAGCCTGTATCTTCTTTCAAAGCAGACGAATGTTTCAAGGCTTTTTGATGGGGCATTTATCTTGTCGTCAAATACAACGTTGCAGCTACTCAAACCGTCACGAATACGTGAATTAATTAATCTTCCCTGTGCGAGAAAATAATCATGTCATTATTCCATCTAAACGATAAATTGATTTTTATCTTCTGTTGTCCATCTACATTCTTGCCGTTGTTCAATAGCGAAATCAAGAACTAACGAATTCCAACACATGTTTTTACCTATAAGTTATTAAATGCGTTGAAATTCTAGTGCTTCCTTTTGCAATATATTATCGGTTTCTTTAGAAACGACTTAAAACTAACCGGATACTTTTCCGTTTCATGTCATCACTTGATAAATTGCCACTAAGGTGCACGTAAGAAACAACAAAGTCATTTCTGCCTACAAAAAAAAAAGGTTCTTGTGTTGTCCTCTTCTGATAGAAAAAACGTTTTAATTCTAGTTCAGTGCACCTTTGGAAGCAAGATCAACTCTAAGACTTATTATAACATTATTTGATAATCATTTTAACATAAGTTGAGCAAATCCGTTGAGTCACACTCTTCTTGAAATGTACAAATAATGATTTCAAGTTGAACATCACCCACAATTGATCGCAGCTGTCGCATTCCCATAGACTTTCCAGTCGGCCCCTTTCGAAAAGAAGCACTAGACTCGAGTTTCGCTCTCATTAGAGCTCGTCAGTAGTGCATATCCTTGCCACTGCCGGGACTAGAACTCCGGCCACGCTTTCATGAGGCAACCGTGTTTAGACTTAGGAGTAAATCAACGTCCACTTCGTTTGACCTCTGGATTTTTGCAAATAATTAATTCAAACCCTGAATACCATTCACCTTTACACTGCCAAGACAATATTACGCATAAACAATCGAATATTCCAGTATCTAGCAAGCAATTTGCACCACACATCCGGTAATCAATTTGAAAACGTTCAATGGCTAAATTTTAATTAAGCAAGAACTGAGGTCATGTAATTTAGCACTCAGTAGCAAACACTGCCTATATGGCGCTATAAAGGGCAACAATGCAAACCGCACTCCTAACTGAGGGAAAATGTATCCCAAGGAAAACAGGTCTATAGTTACATACTTAAAGAATCAGGGTTGTTTGGTTAGTAGCAACACTCTTGCAGAAACTTCGGAGCTCAATTAACCCGCTTTCAGATAATCGGTAAAATACCGTTGACGCTACTCCTTGTTGGCATATCCTACTTGTTCTTCGAATGATAAGAATTCCTTTCACCGATTGCCACTTCGAAAAGTCCTTTTTTATACGCTGCACCTGTTGCCTTAAGATGAGATTAGCCTATCAAATTCCACAAGTAATCCCGGACTGATATACTGCATTCGAGTGGAGGGTCAAGAAACTTAGGGTCTTTCTCGTCAACAGTAGTGGTCGAATAACATTTTGGACGTCCTACTCAGTGTCTGCCTGATCATAACTACAAGTATCTGTCTGAGAAGCTGAAATGTCTTTTTCTTTAAACAGTAAGCAACGGAAGCAATATGCTTAAGGATATTCATTAAAAATTTCTTATTTTCGGCATTACGTGCCTCTTACTAGACAGGGATGACAAACCGTAGTCTAGAAATTTATCATGTAGAACGCCTCCCTTTCGTCATGCTTACCGTATGCATTCTATAACTAAAAGTATGAGTGAAGTCAGGCTTTGAATGAATCGAAAATGGTCCATCAGGCTCTGAGTGTAATACACTCACTCAAAAAGAATCCCGAAAGACGCAATACCACCGTTCATTGGAGCATTTTTAATATTTTTACAAGTTTCATAGCAAGGGTACTCTAAACTTTAGAAGAAATTCTCAGAACGCCATATGCAGTATCAGTGGAGGCTCTAAGTAGGTTAAGCGCTTATCGGAACAAATTGTACGACATGCGAGACACTCCAAAACCAGAGTAGTTAAGCTCTCACTTCGGGACCAATCAGCATTAGTTTGGACAGCTTGTACTGGCACGTTACTGCTTGATATACCTGAATCGATTAATCTAGTTTGTCTTCCTCACTGAGAGTTTTGTTTATTGAATCATAACACAGTTGGTGCCTTTTAAGTGATCTTCGGGACATGTGAGTAATGAGTTCAGGCATGACCTCATACAAATAAGGCAGCGCATATGGAATTGTTGACATCATTTTGGAATCTACGCACCCGGAATTACTGACTTCAAGAATGCATCACCATATGAATAAGGGATACTTTTGCCAAAAACCTTAATGAAAAGCCATGCATGAACAATATGCTAGTGTAACCTATTTCTGTATCCAAATAAACAGCATTCAAAATGTTATTTTCAGTTCGATTTATCACTGTTGGAAGCTTATCACTGTCGGTTCAGCTTGACACTATCGCAGTCGCGCACAATTCAATAACTGCAATTAGTAAGGGGGGAAAGTAACACGGGCTGCTTTTTCTTCTTTTTTTAGTTTAGTGCACGTGGATATCAGTATACTTGGCATCCATATAGATGAATTTCACAATTTGAGCTGACTGTGTAACCCACAAGACAAGTAACGCAATATTGTAGATTATCTGTATTATATTGAGACACTTGGGAATGCCCTGATGAGCCACCGATGGCACTCGTTAACGCATGTCTTTTTCAAGGTTTTCACAGGGCATTGCTGTCCTCTGAATAGTGTCCTGTTCAAATCAGTCAAATTCCACTCAGTAAGAACCGTCTTAGATAGAAGAATATTCCAACCATCCCTGGCAAATGTTGCACGTTGGAAAATGAAAGCTTTGTCACTAAACATAAGTTGCTTTAGGGTGGATGTTTCCGGAGAGTTATTTGAAATTTTACGTCATACGACATCCCGAAATATAACTATACTTTCAACCTCGGTTCTGCCGTAAATTTAGGGGTCTTCTGCAATACACTTGATCGATCACGTACTTGTTTTAGACACTATTCTGAAATGAAAAACAGGAAAGAATCATCTACTTGTCAATCGTAAATTTCCGTCTGCTGAGGTTACTACCTACTCAAGTTGCCTGAGGTAGTTGATGAATTTGTCAGTGAATGCATGCTTAAGGGAATCCACGTCGATTACATCTACTGAGGTCTACAGCATTGGGGAATAGAAATGTTACGCCAGGAGTTACGTTTACTATACTCATCTGAAAGAGAACGAGTTTAAATTCTTAGAGCCCTTGTGGTAGTGATTAACTTTTAATGCCTCGTTATTAAGAATAACACCAAATAAAGTGGACATATAAACAATGACGTCAGAAATCACCCCTTATACCAGCGTAACCGTTTCCATCAATCACTGTGTAGGCCGATGATGGGGGGTATTGGCCATTCAGAAATTCAACATGCTTAGACAGATTTTTTCGTTCATAAAACTCTTTGTCCACACTTCTGTTACGCTCAGTCTTCACAATTACACCACCGATGAAACCACTAGGATTTGGTCAGAAGTTTTGTGCATGCAACTGCCCATGCTTTGCTGTTGACCGTTATTCAAATGATAGCCACTAAATCAACCATGCACAACTTCATTTGAACTTCCTGCTGTTTAATTTAGCCTTGAGACTGTAATGTCTAGACTAACTGACTATTCTATCATGCATTATAGGCATAAGTTTCACTAAATTTGACGTGCTGAAAGGAGGCAATATGAACAGGGCGCCTTAGGAGAGATTTCTGTCTGTCGAACAGTTTGTCATACTTTACAAACTCAGTCTAACAGATCAAAAGGAATGGAATTTAATTCATCAGTTTGATGTAGGTAATTCAAAGAT
The DNA here is from genome assembly GCA_014220965.1 of Paragonimus kellicotti. Classification (NCBI taxonomy): domain Eukaryota; kingdom Metazoa; phylum Platyhelminthes; class Trematoda; order Plagiorchiida; family Troglotrematidae; genus Paragonimus; species Paragonimus kellicotti. The sequence continues at coordinate 117,627 of LOND01000516.1, read as the reverse complement.
TTTGCACAACTTGAAGGAGAGAACAAGTTATAGTACGCTGGAACAGATGTAGTTAAGGTAAAAGAGGGGTAAACGGTCAATTGCTGTATACATCACACGACGTTTGTAAACGATTTTGCCAAGGTCTTCCTTAACGGCTTATTTTCGAAAGTGACAAAAATGCTCTTCAAGGTAATGCGATAAGCACCCCACTCAAAACATATCAACTTTGATGGCTTCTATCAATGTTCCACTGTTTGAAAACCACTGTTTACAGTTTAACTCAGTTATGCTTCCATTATACTTACATCAGTTAGGTTCAATCCATAAGTATTAACATACAATTTGGAAATCTGTTGTACACGTGCTTCCAAAAGTAATTGCTATACTCATTTTGTTTTTTTTTAATTGTCAACCGTTTTACAACATGTACAACGGGGAGAGGACATCTGAATCGACTTTATATTTTTCATCCGAATATTTTACTACCTCACTGTGAAAACTGATCACCTACAACCGACGTTGATTCTTCTTCCTCCGAACAAATGACAGGATTGAACACCTGAAGGTATCTAATTGGCGAAGCTCCGAATCAGTCAGTTAGGAACCGATTGGCCAGCACAAATTAGACCCCAGAGTTTTACTACTGAGTATCAAATAACCACACACTGGCTCAAACTTCTAATTAGCGTAGCAATAACATCCCATCTGACATACAACTAACAAAAATACCCTGCACCACACAGACAAAACAAAAAACACGAACTATCTATGTTAGTAACCGGTCACCGAAGTCGCCTTCTAAGTTCATTTAGACGTCGGTACTCAACCAATCACACTCGCATAAAACAAATGATTGCACGTAATACCAGACCAACAGACCACGGTCACACTCTGAAACAGGTGTTTATAGAGTACATCGAAGACGCTTGAGAGCTTCTCTCCAGCACAGTAAGACTTTCACCACAATGGTTCCAAATTGATACGATTAGTCTGTTCGGATTATCCGTTTCCAGACAACATCCTGCAACTAGCAACGATGAATCTATTTTACCGATCTTTCTATCTCGTATCTCACTGTCGGGACGTCTAATTCCTGCGTTATTACCTTACTGTTAAGATATTTCAAAAATGGTGAAAGTTGTCAAGCCCACTCAGAGTAAAATCATAAGTAGCCAGTCTAAGTTTTTCATGTTTAAAGGGCACAAGTCGTATATTCGGCTAAACGTGTTATCTACGTAAGTTTACTGGTTAATACAATTTATTAAATTTATACTATCGCCCATAAGTCGCATACAGGTTTGTCGTCTTAATTATGCATTAATCCCTCCCATTTAGAACGGTCGCATTCTGATGGGTGCAGAACACAAAGAGTGGACGTTTTAAGTTATTTTGGTTAATAGTCCGAATTTATGAGTCTGTTCATACGTGACTCTTGCCCATATTTACTAATTCCTCTCCTCTTTTTCCTGGTGCTTGTTGTTATCCAAGGGGTGCAGTTTTTAACTCCACATATAATATGTAATTAGACCTCGGTTTGTAACTGTCAGTTACAAAAAGATTGATAACTGTATGTTCTGTTAATAAACCATAAAAATAAAGGGAAGGATATTCCGTAATTTATTGCTATGCAACAAAAACTGTTTTGCCGGGCGAAAGACCAGAAATATTTTCAATATAATCATTTTAATTAACAAGGTTTTATTCCACACGGCCTTCTGGCGAAGGCTTACCTGATATCTTGCTTGTTATTAACTATCACTTCAACACAGTAATTATAGGTCCCAGCTCGTGATACTTCAAATGAAAGTTATTACTCGGAACATCTCAGGAATCCATCGACCTGAGACTGTTTCCCTCTGATCATACACTTCTGCTGCGGTGGATATTGACCACGGCCGAACACCTCATTTTGACAGTTTCCGTTGATTAGTTACGTGCTAACAACAATTTTGCACTAGTTTACCCAAATTATAGGAAAGGAATTAATCAGTTTTTTGGTCACCTGCTCAGCTTTTTACTCCATTCAGTGCCATCCCATCGGGCTTGGCGTGCTAACCGTCAAAAAACTAACAGCTAACCATCTATTGTAGCATAAAGGGCGGATTGATGAATATTTCGGTGAGATTGAAGGACTCAAGTTTGTAACCTCACGTGTAATCTATTCATCGAATGCACGGACATTCACAAAAGACATGAAGCTGGTAAATAAGTTCCTGTATCAACTACTGTCTATCCAACCGAAAGAGGTGGATTGGTCATTACGGATCACGCCGTCAGTAGTTTGTTCTACCAGAACGCAGGAAACGAAAATTCACCAACAATATCGTCCATCCATACTTGTCAAATATTTCGACGTGATAACGTTTTAGCCGACCGATAGTGCATTGCATGAAAGTTTCAATCATCTTAAATAAAAATGTTCCGTACTACAAGATGAATTGCTGCTGACCGTGTTGTTTATTGTTGTTCACCTATGTGTTGCAGTCGACATGATGCACGCATTCAGGCATGATAGTAAAAAAACAGGACAAATCCGTGTGAAAATTGGTGAACGAAAGAATATGAGTTATTTCGGGAAAGGTCGCCAAAGAGGATAATACAGGGAAACAAGTGAACGCGTATTCAGAGACAGTCAAGTCCATGCTGGCGGACCAATCCCAACTGGCCTTAACTAGTTATGTTTTTCAACAATGTCAGCTGCACAAGCCGGTATACACACATAAAGTCAGCAAGGTTATTATCCAGTTGGTTGAAGCCATCTGCTGACAGCAACCTAATCCAATACGCTAGAAATTTATACCAGACTGTAAACAGACCAAGTTCACCAAAAGATATCTAGTGTAGTTAAATATGTCAACAGAAATTCAGCTGTGTCGAAACCCTACTGCTGTCCTCTAACAGAAGTTCTCTTTACAGTTCCAAATAATGGTTGTAGTTTCAAGCTAAGATAATGTTGACACACTCTGTTTACTTGCCCTTTAAAGTATGACGCTCAGAATTGTTCAAAAAGTATTTCTCGTAGTTGATGTACGTGAGTTTCAATATTTCATTAGGCACTTGCTACCGGATGAGCGCCAAACGAGCGAAAAGTAAAATAAATGATAACCAAGATATTGCCCCAATCTAGATAGTCGTTACAATATACAACACTATTTTTAATGGACTGGAGCCGCCGGCAGTAGACCGTTGTTTCGCCAATCTGTACGGAGTGGTCTTGCAATCTATTGTAATAGACACGCCGAAATACGTGGGCCATATGCGTATTAACTGTCATCAATGGCAATGCACCTAACGGGGAAATTAAACTTGTCAACCATTGCTTTTCACCCAAAGCGAGATCATTGACCTGTACGTCTATCAAAAGGCTCACTGGCTACTAAGGACGGAATTCGTTGCAATAGACCAAAAATGATAACAGTTTAGCATGTCCTCTACAGCATTTGTGATTCAGTCCGTTAGACGGTCTACAGATATATCATATTAATGAAGTCTTTCTGTTCCACATTCCTACACGTTGTGATGTTGATATTCACTCATAAAAACTAATTCATTACTGAATCGTGTTCAACAGAAAAAATGCTTTACTACAAGTTTAGAAATCTAGAATGTTCCAAATTGAACGCCACCAACACTACACCGCAGTCTTTGAAAAACCTTCGTTTGGGAGCCCTAAATGTTTGTTTCTAACGTGTGAAAGAGTTTTAGCCTCGTCACCAATGCAGGCCCCGAAAAACAACAACCGTTTAATGGGTATCATTCAAAAGCCAGTTCAAATATTTAGTAATAGTATGATGGTTCACAGAAATGTACTTTAAGTAAGTCACGACTGCTAATTTTTAAAGACGTGATGAGTCTCGTTAGAACATTTTGTGGATACAAGTGCCAGACCATGCATAGTAACGAGCCCAGTTTTTGTACTTATTCAATGAATTGTTACATTCAGACTCACCTCGCCAGTCCGGTCTAGTTTACTTCGTACAATCCCAAACCCATAACCAGACCATGTGATCTAAAAGAATCATTTGTCAGTTGTTAATAAAACAACATCGATTATTTACTCGTTCCAACTCTTCGCAACGCCTTATTTTAGATGACCCCTGAAAATAGTGTAGGCTAGTTAATCCAACGAATGAAGTAATGACTGTCATAATGACTGTCAGTTTGTAATGTTTTTTGCTGCTCACTCTCAAGCCAACACACCATGACCGGTTTCTCCCGTAGCTAAGATCACCAGGCAGAGATAGTTTGAATAGGGATCGAAGCGGCTACCCTCGACGTTACAAGACAACACTCTTATCCGCTCAGCCACCAGGATCAATGATCACCGACTATCATTTTGTTTTCAGGTCGACTTCCAATTCAGAAATGCACGACTGACTTTTACGTGCACGCAAATCAGATAAGACTTGTTTGAGAACAGTGTTAGGAAATGAGCGCTATGTCAATATCCATTGAAAGTGAATTATAATACGCTTATTTTCAAGCATTCTGACAAGTTCATCCACTTTTTATCCTGATGCGGAGAAGTTTATAGGATCTCACGTATTTTTTTCTTTATATTTCAACAACTCCTCTGTCTTTTCTTGGCTGGAATTCGTTCGCATTAACATTGAGACCTGCTCTATTTTGTTTGGTCGTGCCTGAAAAAATGCATGTTCTTCTTACTTTTGTCTGACAAATCAATCACATCCGCTCATTTATTATGTAGATTACTGCTTATTCGTCTTAAGCATCGTTACAAATACTGGATGTAATTTGTCAACTGGAATACTTTAAAAAGCTCTTTCGGTAAACTTCATTCCTTATATGTTTCTGAATGTTAACATCATGGTTTTGTTTTCTTAAGCTTAGTCACCTGAATTTCGTCTCTTATACACATCTAGATAAGGATGCTGTACAATATTACTTGCAGTTAGAGTACGGTAAGCTCACTGTATGCTATCCTGAACAGAAGTTTGACAACATATTGTTTGTGTTTCAAATAACTCAAATGAAACTTGTTCTTGTTTTTGTATTACTAGCTGGTTTTATCAAAGTTAGTTAATTATCCTCCGATTACTGGTCTGGTTCCACACATACGCACATGCGCATCTATAGAAAAGAACGAATGGATAGTCTCTAATGAAGTTTCGGAGTTTACAAAATCATACATCCTCTATTTCAATGTTACTTTAGTCTAGGACAAGGTTCATGATCCGTACAATTAAAAGTTACGTCTTGTGGAAGCAATCGCCTGAACTCTGATTGTGTTTAGAATCACATATGCATTTTATAAATGATTACTGGTTGTGTATATAGATATTATCTCGCAAAGTTTCTAAATCTGTTTGATGTCATATGTTGCTGCATAAATCGAGGTAGGTGAGTTTGTTTTATCTCTCATGAGACGGGGATTGACTTGCGAAAGATGAAAGCGTTCAATCGTTGGTAGTGTTAAAAAGCGGATGTTGTGACGCTGTACGTTGTACGCAGCAGTAGTTAACATCGCAACACATTTTTTACTTTGCATCCAAGTTAGCTATTAACGACCGATTAATGTAACCAAATTAAACGATCTGCTCAAACTCGAAATCCTTTTAAAGAGAGGTAAGTCATTCTTAGTTTTTACTTCTTTTTCCAAGTAAATATAACTTGTTAAGTAACGCCAGTTTCAAGTCATTCAACAAGATATTGCTTAGTTTATTTTCTGGCAAGTGGTTTATTGAATTTGCCATCCTGAACTATGAACGCCCAAGCACTAACAATTAAGTGGGTAGACGAAACACACTTTACGCTTGAAGTAATTTACTGCCTCAGTCATTTTTTCAATAACTTGGAACTAATGAGGTTGGTTTGATTTCGGGACACTTTAGCAATCCTTTTAAAGTTTTTGCGTTTTAAAAGCAATTTAGCAAATGCTTTATTTTCTCACTTATAAGAAATAAATTTCACTTTGTTTTCGACATTTTTCGAAAATGTTTTCATCTACTCAACAATGCAAATAAGCAGCAGTTCATTGTGGTCAACCAAGCTCATAAATACGGCCAATTGCAAGCAATGAAGTTGCTCAACCTGTTTCGAACCAATCGAATTGATGAACTCAGTGAAACGCTCTGTGAACAAAAACAATGTAACGTGAAACATTTATCGTGCGCTTCCTCGCGGCGATGTAAGAAGAGATTTCGCGTGCAGCCAAACGAAGCAAATCAAAATTCTTCCACCGACGAAGCGTCAATTCTCTCAAAGTAAGTAGATAACACACTCGATAATAATTTATCGTACAGCTAAACTTCTGCAAAATAAAGTGCTAGATAACACATGTTTTAATGAATTCCTGGTTCACAGCTACAGAGTTTTACCGCGTCTCCCATGTTAACTCAACATTCGAAAAGCCTTATTAATTGCTGCCAGGAACTAGTTTTTACTAAAGTCTAATAATTTATACTAATTAAGCTTGTGTGTGTGTGTGCTCGCTTCCAAGTTTTCGCTTTGGATGCAGCTGTCGGATGCGAACGTCAGACCAGAACTGTAACACGTATCATTTTTGACTTGAATCTTGGAGATAGCTATTTCGAGTGGAAACTGTAGTGCTCTGCGAGGTACGACCTCCAAGTGACAACTCGTCGTGTTTGTTTGTGTTTGATTCACCAGACTGAGTTAACCCTAAAGTTGTGCAAACCAGCAACCTTTCAACCTATGAGCCGAAACTGTTATTTACTCCACCACCGAATTTATGAACATTGCTTGTTATAAAGTGTGAGTTTTCGGGTAAACATTACGAATCACCATAATCAACATTATATGATTGAAAGACTGCAGCCAGTGCAGACTGGCATTCTGGAACGAACTACGTCCATGGATGCCAACATAGTATCGCCTGATTGCGCATCACTTAGGTAGAATTGCGTTCATGCTGACAGGGTCCAATCAGTCCGTGAAAAAGAGTAAACATGAAAATCAGCTTAATGGTGTGCGACCGTAGGTTTTTCATACATTCCTTTTCCTATTATATTCGTGCATTACACTTTATACAACCAGAGTAAATGTATATACTTCCTTGATACTCCAGTCTGTTTTTGCGCTCATTCAGAAAGAAAGATTCCATAATTTGTTTCAACTTCAAACGTAGGGTTGATGGGTGTTACCGTGCGTGTCTCGTAGTGGTTCTGCCAGTAATTCGGAAGAGTGTCAGTTTTGTAGCGCATCTTTTGTAGTGTAATGCTTGAGAGTTATATGAACTTGTTAGTCTAAACGACAGACACGTGCACAGGAATTCCTGTGCACGGAGATGTGAACAAAATAATCGACGAGCTCGGATGGGACACAAATGGTAAAATTAAGCATGATTTTCATGAAACAACATGCTATGGAGCTGTCGCAAATTAATTTACACTACCAAACTTGCTGGCAAGAGATAGAGATTAGACAAATTCGAACAAAAATCCTGATTTCGAACTGTTAAAACTCACAGTATTTGTCGCGATATGGGGTACAAAATCGGACAGAATTAGCACCTTATAAAAAAACATCCTTTCCTAGGGATCCGAAGCAAAAACAGTGTGAGTTGTAACTTTGTGAAAACTTGCTCTTTCATTTCACTGCTGCAACTTGCTCAACTCACTAGTTGACTCAGGATAATTTTGATCGCGCAATTTTCTCCGTTATTCACAAAAGTTTCTAGAATGAGAGGAAAATGCAAACGTTGATCGTTTTGACCATTCCTTAAACCAGTAAATATCTGTTTACCATCGACTATTGTTCAATGTGTAACACATTCCACGGTATTCGTGGTTAGGGTCGCGGTATACAAAAAAAAAATAATTTTTAAATGACATCAAAGTAGCCGATATTTTCATTGGTAAACTGAGCCAAAAGTCGGTAATCAATATTTTCGTTGTGATTAATGTGTAAACAGAAACAACAACCGGTATTTCGTTACATACCGACCACTGAAATATTCAGTATCCATTCTCGCATGTTTCTTATTAAATCACTTCGGACAAAAAAGTCAGTCATTGAATATCTTTTTTCCCCATAAAAATACGCAACAAAGTATTCGTTATGGCTAACACATTCCACTGAGTTCGCTTAAAATAAATTCAGAGTTGGTAGGTATCAAGTAAACAGTGAGGCGATTGAGTAGTGGAGTCCTGCTGCGAAATTTTCAGACTCTCGGCCTGACTCCTTTGGTCGGCTGATGCGACCTTTGTAGTACGCGAGCCATGATGATTATCTACATCGCGGATTTGAATTTGGCTAGAGCTCCAGTTTTCGTACGTAAATCATTTAACAATGTAAAATTCTATTGCTGCGCATACTGATATTCATAAACTCTCAAAGATGCAGAGTTCACTAATTTTGCTAAGGATCCATTAAAACAACAATCGATGTCACTATAACAAGTTTTTCATTAGACACTGATAATAATACAGTTAGCACTAGAAAACTGGCGCGGTGAATGGTTTATACATTATCCCTTAGAACCAAAAATATTATAGAAAATTGTCATCAACAACATATACAGAAGCGAGTTTCGTCTTATTTGTTCATCGAACATGAAATAACTGAACAACATCAAAAAGTAACTGTACAACAACTTACGAAGTGAGCACTATTCACGTGTGATTGCAGTTTTCTCATTCCAATAGATTGTTAGTCAGGTGGTTTCAAACAGGAATACTGGATTTCATGGTCACTGTCAGTAGAACAGGCCAATGGTGTACATACTTGACAGGATCGGAATTTCAGCACCAAGCCGTGCTCTCTTAGTACAATCATGGGAATTCTTGTGTTGCTGAGCTTACAGTAGACAAGACCAACTAGTATCTTTGCATCGTTACTGAATATTGCTCAGTTTTTCTTGCCACTTACTAAGAATCGGTAATATATCCGGCATACAACATGTGTAAGGCATTCTGTGATTTGATAAAGTGATCTGCTCGTTAAGCTATTCGTTCATTTTAGCCCTACACATACCGCAGCTCTTCAGATAATCCAGCAACCTACGATTTTCACAGGTTTGCGTTTAAAGTGAAGCAAATGGCTCAGTGGTTACCAAAGTCGTCTCAGAGGGCAATCTGGTGCACGCCTTCAGGCAGCGACAGGAACACGCTATTCTAGTAAGCTTTAAGAGAAGCAAAACTCCTGTCTCACACTAGATTTCATAAGGGGGTTTAATGGGCCAATAAGAGTGACCGTTCATTCATTACAAGTAAACCTCTATCTCATTACCGGTGGTAATATTCTACTTAACTATTTGCGCGTTCGAATGATTAATAAACATGGTATTGATAAATGGATTGAGAATAACACAACGTTATGAGCAAGTTGTAATACTCTACGTTTCAACCACCTCGGGTGGCCTTCCTCAGGAGTGTTGTAATCGATTTGATTACACACTCGTTGTTCTGACATTTTTTGACGTGGTTAGGATGAATAAAGAACTCGTTTGTTAAGCTGATAGATCTTCACCCAACAGTTAACCTGCTCCTTAATGGCAGATTTCTGAACTCTCGTTTGCTAAAATGTTCAAATGAATATGTGTACATACAACGGACGGCTCATTATAACTTAATCATCAGTTTTTCAATCCTGATGGCATTATTCCTTAACAGATCATGCTGCTTGGTATTAAATGCCGAAGAAATTCAGGACAAAGATTTACGAGACATGTTCTTTTTGGAATTACTGCCAGCAGATCAGTCAAAATCAGGTGAGTGACATTTTTCAAGGTGGGATGTGCTGTTTTTTAAACCGGACCAGTTTTTAGTCACCTAGAGCAGTATTTAGGTATCACATGCACGGAACCTCGAAGTTAGTTTTCTTACTCAAGGCACATTTTTATAGTCAAATATTTATCACATGGCAGGTTCCGTTTGAAAGCTCGGGCTCTGAAGGCTGCTGCCGTAGAAAGCCATTCTTTACTGCGCTATCTGAATGTACATTTGTAAGATGAGCCTCTGTACAGTAGACAGTTGATAATTCTCATGTTCGTAACATTTATTCTTTTTACTGACAAGTAGTAGGTGTCTTTCGTTAATATGAAGTTAACCTCACTCACGAATGTCCGCAGCTCTCACATTCTCACGAGCTTTACGGCTAGTATACTTGGAAAGGAAGCACTATAGTAGAGTTTCGCAATTGAGATATTCCGTCAGTAGTGCAGATTCTTGCCGCGGCTGGGAATAAAACTTTAGCAACGCTTTCAGGAAGCAGGCCGGTGAAACAATGCGTCAAAGATCTCACACTGTGCACGACCAGATTATAATATACAAGCATTTGGTCACGCTTACTACTGAATAATGTTCACTTTGCCCGTTTGAAAGAGCTACCATCACGAATGTCCACGAAATCTCACGGAGGACCCACACACTGATTATAGTACTGGTGGTTAGCTTGGTAGACCACATCGGCGTGCTTTCTGCGTGCATCAACACTCTCAGTTGTCCCTCTGTGAGCGAAGTGTGTTGGACGTTTTCGCATGAGTTTGGATTAAACTTTACTCGTCAAATCTTCAAATTCAGTACAAATGAGTTGGCAGTGGCTACAAGGCACAATGATTCTTTCTGCTTTCTGAAAGCTAGCGCACCGTGGTTTTGGGAGTTGTCCTGAAGAAGTTTTCCCATGACAACGCACTTCCATCATCCGCTACCCAGGTGAACTGCGTAAAGATAATTTGTCAGTTGTTTCCATTATGCAGTCGCGAATCTAACTTCAAAAAGGTCCTTGTAAACAATTTTAAAAAGATTCATTGTCCACGTTGCCTAATATAATCATTGTAAACAGAGCAGTATGACACCGCAGGGTTAATCATCCAGTGCATTGTGACGTGCATTGCGATGGGGTAATCTGTCGGAATATGTTACACTAGGAACATGTATCTGACAGTAAACCACTTTATTAATGTTTGCATAAAACTTACTGCCTCAAAGACTTTGGTGTAATCACATTTCCGCTCCAGTTGTACTTCCAAGCTGTTGGTTCTCTCATCGGGATTTTGTTGAATGAATCTGACCGAAGGTCTTAACATCGTGCGAAATATCCTTCTTCTACGATGTTGCAATATTGTGCAACAACGACCGGTCGAGTAATACCACACACACACAAACGTCAGTCATCTGCATCATATGGGTAAGGTCGATGGTTTGAAAGACGTAATGGAATTACATGAACCAAACGTGACAGCCACAAACTATCAGTTACATGACCATTGCTGGGCAAAACATTGAGTAGTATCCAGTTTTTTGAGGATGTTACTTATGTTTCCCACAACAGCACCACTTCTTTACAGTTGCCAATTTATCTGATTATCGGCATCGCATCATATCAGCCATGAGCCTGACCAAAAGGTACTGTGGCTCGGGCTGCCGCTCACCTCAACAGTGACGTGGAATATCCTAGAAGAAAACGTTACTAAGAAGGTTGAAAATTAATAAAAGAAGTCTAAGCGGAAGAACTAGAAATGGTATGGATGCAGTACGCCAATGACTGCAGACTTCCGCCATCTCGAACAGCGTTGCCAACTAGCGATTTGAATGATCACGAGGACCCCATCCAGGCAGGCGACACCTACCCACTTTACTCAGTGGAGCAGTCAGGGTTCTCATATTTCGTGACCACGTTGTTGCTTGACCACCACGTGGTTTCACCCAACTGTTGGTGGTCTCAGTATATAATGCCCGGTACGGTAAACGCTCAGCTGGCATACGGAGTACGTGACCAACCATCTGCAAGCTGTGCAACGTGAGTAGTTGACCAATTGATCGCGCATCCCGAGCGTTCCGGAATACGCGCCGGCGAACTGCCGTATTGCTCACGCGATCAGTCCACTTAATGTGGGCTAATTGGCGGAGACAACGATGGTCAAATACAGCAAGTCTGTTGATATCTCCGCTGTGAACAGGTCATATGTCCAAATAATAGGGCAAAATAGAACGCATACTGGCATTAAATACCCCTCGTTTTAACGACAACCGAACGACATCACAGATGACGCAAGTTGGCTGAAGCAACTCGTGCCTGTGCTACCCTCGCTCGTATTTCATCAACCATAGTGAAGGCTGATGAGATAGTGCTACCCAAGTATGTGAAACTGTCCACAGTCTCAAGTGGATTACCTGCAATGAAGAAAGTAGGAGTGGGAATGTCCCAGTCTTGAAGCAACACCTTGCACTTTGAAGGTGCAAGAAACATTCCATACAAACCAGCCCGGTCACTCACCTTGTCCAGCATGGTTTGCATGTCTTCGACAGAGGGGCTAAGTAAGACAATGTCATCCGCATATTCCAGGTTGGTCAACCTAGTTCCAGGAAAATGCTCAACACCAAACTCAATGAATTTTTCTAGCGCACTGTCCAGAATCTCGTCCATGAGAGGAGAGATGAGATCTGGTCCAGAAGCTTTGTTACGTTTCAACAACATGGGCTGCAGAGCCACTTTTGCTTTCAACGGAGGACTGTCTGGAACGCGGTAACCGGTCACTCGGTTGTCGTCATCCAGATGGTCTGGTTGAGGCTAGGCGAGCCCTCCTCAACATATACAGCCACCCGTCAAGTCGACGCGAGTTGACTGGTAGTGAGTGGATCAACATTTTCGCATATGGTCGCAGTTACACAGACTCGATGACCAATACAACCACGAGTCAGGTAGAAACGTTTTCTGCTATTCCCAGATAAAGAGGGTCTTTCCAAGTTGTTTGAATGTCCGTGCAAGTGATGTTCACGGTCTTTGCGCAAGCTTTTAGTCAGCTTGCGTTTAAGTTCTCGACGGTCGTCATCATATTCAGAACCAGGTGGGATCGAGCGACGCTTGTTCATGAGGTTTATCGACGTGACAGAAATTTAGTTTGGGACCCACCGCTCCATAGCATGCGTTAGTAGCTGCTGCGATTTTTTCCCGCGTTCGTAAGAACTTCCCACCTCATTCGAAATGGGCGATTTGTTCACCATTACTTCTTAGTTATCGTCCTCCACATTCTCGTTGCTCGAATGCCATTTAAGTATATTGTGTTGATGAGTGTATGTCCTTCCGGCAAATGACAGAACAAGACGGGCACGCGCATCGACATGATCCGAGTGCATATGATAGCTGTAAAATGCATGACAGTCTTTAAGGAGAGTTTTACTACCTGTAACTGACTGCTATATGATCCAACTGCGTCCACGGCTGAGAAGCACACGGAGGTCTCCATGTAACACAGTGCTTCTTCCTGTGTTGGAATGCGGTGCTCGAAATATAGAGACCATGGGATGCGCACAGCTGCAGCAGTCTTTTGCCATTTTCATTGTTTGGACACTAAACATACTTCCCAACAGCTTTCTTTCTAGAGGAAGATGATCAAGCTGGGTATTCAAATGGCCCGCCGGTATAATGATGTCAGAGTGTTTAGTCTGCTTCAGGAGGCCAACGACGGCGGTACAGAATGTATCCTTGGTGGAACTTGAGCAGCTGTCCGTTGGGGCATACGTCGATATAATGAATATATACTGCTTTTCTGGTTTGTGTCGAAAGATCTTAACTTATATACTGTCTGACAGCGCACAAGCGACTGTTCACTGGGATCCAATCGAGCAAACATTGCTCTGCTCTGGAACTCAGTGCGATTCCCACTCCAGCTTGACCACGAGATTCAGCTTCGGCATCACCAGAAACCCTGAGAGAGAAGCGCTTGAATCTGATAACTATTTCGAGGTGAGCTCAAGTGGATAACGGCGCTAGAAGTCGTAGGCTCGCGTTTCCGACACACATTACAGACCAGTCTCAACACTTAACAGTGTACTTGCCAGAGCGGCTCGCTGGCTGTCTTGATGAAAAGTACGGACATTGTAGGCATCAATGCTTACCAATTGTTTTGGCTTTAGAAAACAACTATCCCCCGAAGGTACATGGAGAGCAGAAAATTTTGTGGGGGCTGGGGTAAAACAGACACAGAAACCACGTTGGGTTGATATTGTCATTATCAGGAGATTGGTTACATCTGTTTCCGCTCTGTCGTTTATACAGCGGAAACGTGTTGACTCGAGGGACCTCCACCCCGAGTCTCTGACTCAAAAGTCTGACCTGCGAGACAACAGGATACAGGGTTTTCTTGGGGGACCCTACCCGGAGCCAATGACTCAAAAGTCTGACTCACTTGGCAGTGAGGGGCTTGCCTAGCCCGAGGGCGCAGTGAATAAGACATTGATGTCTGATTCTGAGCAATGCTGTGCGCTGTGGAAGTATTCAAAACTACATCAGGCTTTTGGGTAATACCGAATGTTTTCCGACCGTATTGGATAATACGCCGGCGGTCACGGTCAACCGTTGGGCGATCGGAGTGCTTGTTTGAGGGTACCTTTTCTAACCCCCTTCTTCCTGATACGGAAGACAGCAGTGCCGCAACTATAAAAATAGTTCTGCTGTATGCCCATAGGCACCTAAGCACTCCTACGCAATCACTCGTGTGACACAATCCTAAGAGTGCAACTGCTTTTCATCTGACCTTTGGCCTGTCTGACAAGGTTGCACCTGGAAGGACCGGAAGTCCTAGTCAGCATAGCCCGCCGGATCAAAACAGCACACAAGCCCGACCACCTCGTCAAGGTAGCAGTATAGGTGAGTAATCGATCTGAACTCCCATGTGTATATGTCTGGCATTTAATCGAATGATGAATCCCAAAACTAATAACGTTTACTAAGTCGTCTTGCCAAACCTGTAATTCGTGACTTTTTGCTGTAATTCATAAAGTTTTGTTTTATTTTCTGTTCTGCAACTTTGTTTTGCATTTCGCCCCTCAAGATTTACGTGGTCGGATATCATCATTTTAACTTGGAGACAGCAAGCGCGACCATTGGACGACTTCTGCAATCAGCTTATATAAAACGAGTGACATGCACAACTTGAAAGCAGTGCATTTTAGTGCTAGCGACAGTGATAAAACGATTTCAAAACTGATTCTATCTAAACTGATCACGTGTATCCTTGTGTTTTTTCTGTACTTTTCATGAACAAAGAGATATTCAGGTTAATTAAACTTTCCCACTGAAAGTGATAGAAGGAAGCGGAAAATGAAACCCATTAGCCCCTGGACGTGATAAAACTCAGGCTGCACTGTGACAGGCCGGATATTATTTGAAATTGCCACTTTTCATTTTTATGGTTTACTCCTGTAAGCTTTAGACGAAAATGTTGATAAATCCCTCATGCATTTTGTAAGATTTGGCAGTTTTTATATACCACTAATCATCTATATGACACGTTAGTTTTTGTGTTGTCCAACATTTCATATAAAAAGCATACTAAGAATTTCAGGCAGTTTGATTTCGTTTTATATACAGCAATAAATAAATACGAATTTGAGAGCGACGCGTCGAACGAATCACACTTCACAAAAACAGTGACACACCTATTAAGTATTGCTAACCAACTGTGAAGCTGTGATAAATTACGTAGCCAGAAGCTGTATTGATTGGATTCATCAAGTCTAATTGATGAGGCAAACCGAACTTAACAGTAGGACGGTAGTTATTCTAACCGAATGAATGAGGAGAGCAAGAAAGGGAAATTGAATACATTTAATCTTCCAAACGGATGTACTTATGAGAAAATTGAACAGAAGTGACATTCAAACCGAAAAGTTAGTATCGCCCAATGAATCAACGCACGGGGTGGAGAAAAAAAGTCGTGTTAGTTTCCACCCAACAAATATTCTGCAAACAGAATTTCAACTGTTGTGTACATAACTTCGCAGAGAATTCTACACAGGCTAAACAAACTTAAGTTATGTTTTTAAGAAAATCTCTGTTTCATTTAGCCGTGTATGTCTGTGTATTCCCGTCAACTGTAATTTACAAACACAACTTACCACTGTTACTAGGCTTCATAATGGACGAACAAAATAACTGAATATTTCACATAACCTTGTAGTGTAACATCATCTACCACCAACCACTGAACCAGTGGACTTTATTTTATCACTTCAGTCATTGGTTGTTTCGCATCCCCAACGTCACCCTATGGAGGAACATTTGTTTTTGTGTCGGTAAGTACATGATCCAGTTGTTCTTTGTCTTTTTCATTATCATCTTAGTAGGTGAGAACCACCGCAGCTTGACGACACATCATGGTTCAAAATAAGCGGCAGAAAATGCAGATGATACTTATCCTCCTGTATATATATAAAGACTTATTCAAGAAGGCTGTATTTTTTATCTTTAAGAGTGCAACATTGCCGTGAACTACATCTATCTGATTGTTGTACAAATAACCCTGCAACAAAAAGTAAAACAAGCTCATACACTAATCAAGGAACACAACTAAGAAGTGAAATCGATGGCTCACCGGGATTGCTGTTAACGTTTATTTAAATTGTCACAGTCAGCCGGGTTATTCCAGAAAAGTACTGACACCCCTCACAACCTACGATACTGCTTCGTGACAGCAGTATGCGGCCGGTGTGTGGGAAGTACTTCGCAGAAACTTTATTAACTGTCCTCGGCAAACTGAGTCGCCCAATTTATTCCTACTTTCATGTGTCCTGCCATAGGAAACCTATCATTCGCGCACTACTTAAGAGAAGTAGAATTGTTCTCAATAACTTCTTCGTAATATGAAACTAAACCAGAGTGTAATCAGAATTCATACTACTCAGTTTCATTCTCTCTGAATGACAGCCCATTCTTGCTACAGATTATTCCAGGTCAAACGCGTCTGCATTTGGCCACGAAATGACCATAATTCCTTAAGCGTGCAATGAAGGAGTAAATTTTGTCTGTCAACTTCAGCAAACGCGTTATGTATCTTCCACAATTTTATTCACGCCACAGGCCAAAATCTCGTTAAAATTGATTGCCATCGGCCATCTTTGCCATTAGACACGAGCAAAGGTGAACCACAAAGACCGAGTGCCTTAACTTCACTGAAAGTTAAAAGTATAGGCGTCGCAGAGAGCGTTTTCAGAAGGATGAGCGAGGACAAGACAAGGTGGAAAAAAACTGAGGCTGGTTTTGGCAGTGTTTGTAGGTTTCTAGCTCAATATATGAGTTCGGAAAGGTCATTTCGACCTAGTTATTTTAATATGAACGGTTGGTGTTTTAAGTAAAAATGCAACAAAACAATATANAGGTTTATTGACGTGACAGAAATTTAGTTTGGGACCCACCGCTCCATAGCATGCGTTAGTAGCTGCTGCGATTTTTTCCCGCGTTCGTAAGAACTTCCCACCTCATTCGAAATGGGCGATTTGTTCACCATTACTTCTTAGTTATCGTCCTCCACATTCTCGTTGCTCGAATGCCATTTAAGTATATTGTGTTGATGAGTGTATGTCCTTCCGGCAAATGACAGAACAAGACGGGCACGCGCATCGACATGATCCGAGTGCATATGATAGCTGTAAAATGCATGACAGTCTTTAAGGAGAGTTTTACTACCTGTAACTGACTGCTATATGATCCAACTGCGTCCACGGCTGAGAAGCACACGGAGGTCTCCATGTAACACAGTGCTTCTTCCTGTGTTGGAATGCGGTGCTCGAAATATAGAGACCATGGGATGCGCACAGCTGCAGCAGTCTTTTGCCATTTTCATTGTTTGGACACTAAACATACTTCCCAACAGCTTCCTTTCTAGAGGAAGATGATCAAGCTGGGTATTCAAATGGCCCGCCGGTATAATGATGTCAGAGTGTTTAGTCTGCTTCAGGAGGCCAACGACGGCGGTACAGAATGTATCCTTGGTGGAACTTGAGCAGCTGTCCGTTGGGGCATACGTCGATATAATGAATATATACTGCTTTTCTGGTTTGTGTCGAAAGATCTTAACTTATATACTGTCTGACAGCGCACAAGCGACTGTTCACTGGGATCCAATCGAGCAAACATTGCTCTGCTCTGGAACTCAGTGCGATTCCCACTCCAGCTTGACCACGAGATTCAGCTTCGGCGTCACCAGAAACCCTGAGAGAGAAGCGCTTGAATCGACAGTTATCTAGAGGTGAGCTCAAATGGATAACGGTGCTAGAATCGTAGACTCGCGTCTCCGACACGCATTACAGACCAGTCTCAACACTTAACAGTGTACTTGCCAGAGCAGCTGCTGACCTGACTTGTTGAAAGTACGGACATTGTAGGCATCAATGCTTACCAATTGTTTTGGCTTTAGAAAACAACTATCCCCCGAAGGTACATGGAGAGCAGAAAATTTTGTGGGGGCTGGGGTAAAACAGACACAGAAACCACGTTGGGTTGATATTGTCATTATCAGGAGATTGGTTACATCTGTTTCCGCTCTGTCGTTTATACAGCGGAAACGTGTTGACTCGAGGGACTCCATACCGAGTCTCTGACTAAAAGGTCTGATTTACGAGACAACAGGATACAGGGTTTTCTTGGGGGACCCTACCCAAGCCAATGACTCAACAGCCTGCCTCACTTGGTAGTGGGTGTCTTCCCTAGCCGGACGTCGCAGTGAATAAGACATTAATGTCTAATTCTGAGCAATGCTGTGCGCTGTGGAAGTATTCAAAACTACATCAGGCTTTTGGGTAATACCGAATGTTTTCCGACCGTACCAACTAATACGCCAGCGGTCATAGTCAACCGTTAGGCGATCGGAGTGCTCTTTGTTTGAGAATTCCTCTTCTAACCC
>LOND01000516.1:78832-96348 GCA_014220965.1 Paragonimus kellicotti | reverse complement strand
AAAATGCAACAAAACAATATATAGCTGCAGCAAAGGAATCTTTATAAACGTTTTTGTTTTTAAGACTATGAAATGTTTGATAAATTTGTCAAACCTAAGTTAAATCAGCTTTGTATCCTGGTAGGGTTGTAAGATTACCTAATGTTAGCAAACGGTTAAATCGCGTTGAAGAACCATCAATAATTTCATTTGGTCATCGACATAAAAAAACATTCTACAAGAGGAAGAGTGAGGTTGAACTGACTAAATGAAATTAACAACTTCAGGATATCCTCCTTCAAATTTACATTGTCCAATTGTCAAGGTCATCGCCCAACTACCGTTACTGACTTATAGCGAGAAGATATACTCTGGCAAGAAATGCTAAATTGTAGAAATCAGTGTCTTGCAATGAAGAAATGTAACGAGATAACTGTTCATTAAACTTGAACATGGTAAAATCACTCATTAACGACTGAGGTAGCGAAATGTGCCGGAAAAGTGGCTGCCTGAAATGATACGTCAGAAGATCAAGCAAAGCGTTGTATTGAGAGTAAGAAGGAGATATTTCTTTAAAGACCTATCATCTAAAGCACTTCACGCAGTGAATCGTTTTTAGCGCCTTCTCCAAAAGATAATGAACCGAAAACTCACATTGCATCTAGTAACATCATTTACAAGCCATCTCCGACTATATTTTCCGGAGCAAAATACGATGATCCGATTCACGTGTGCGAACTGTTTGTCTACCTATTCTCACATTGTTGGTTTTTAGAGTATGTCACATATCACGACTATATAATGTTTAAGTAAACGAAGAGGCATCATCCGGAACCTGTGATTCCGTCACTACAGCTCAGCCTATTCTATAAATTGTCGTGCAATCGTGAACGGCCTTCCCCCTGATTGGTATGTTGAGCTCCATAAAGTCCTAAACATTTTTTGTACTGCACATGACGTGAAATCCAACGTTTTTTCGCGCGTTTACTGAAGCCTTGTAGAAAATGTTGAACGCTATGTTTGTTTAGATTATTAGGAAGAATCAACTCCTAAGCTTCCAGTTATCAAATAATAAAAAACAGCAGACTCCCGAAAAAATTTTAAATTTAATCCAGTTTGTTACTTTTTTAAACGAAAGATCTCGCGGATTCCACATTACACAACACAATGCGACTTTCTCACCACACTCGACAGGTTGATACTGAATTCAAATAAAAACGCACGGTGGCCAAATAATTATCAATCTTAACTTTATTCATCACGCGGCAAAAACACCCGATCACTTTTGATCTGCTCACCAATGAAAGTGGGAAAACGACAACTGTTGTTTAAAATGTTGTAAAGTATTGCCGTAAATTCGATTAGCAGTGTTGTTGCCATGGCTACGGATTTCAAGAAAATTGTGACTTAAGTAGTGAACTGGACCGTTTTCTTTAAACTTCACAAGCTTCCATGGCCCATCTTCCCGCTATTGGGGTAAAAGGAAATAAAAATTGAGAGACTTCGCTTATGAAACGGATTCATTTTAAACAGATTTTATTAGCTGACTTTACAAGTAAGACTTTTCAATAGGTCTCCGAAAAATGCCCTTACCTGGCAAACCAGCAGTACGTTCTCACATGAACTATGGTCCCCGTCTTTTGATGTCAAATTGGTTCGATTTATCCGGACTCATTTTTAAATTAGTATCCCTCAAAACTATTGCTTTGATTGAACTCCGTCATACCTCTGAAAATTCATCGGACAGTATCGCTAACTACAAAATTATTTGTTTCTTTCAAATAATTTCCGCGAAATTTACAAGATTGACAATATTTGATTTTAACATCTTAGATTTCTACTTCAGACCAAAATGATAGAAGCATAGAATTAAAGTTTAACAAGTTTTGCCTTAATTTTGGCATAGTTCAATCACATTTGGCTCTGCTGGTGCACTACTGATGCGAAAGTCAAGGTTAACTACAGGCTATGGCTTGTTTCGTAAGTTCTTCCGAAAAAGGAACCTGAAGGCCTGTGAGTGTCTTTTATTACCGTTCCTGGAGTTGGTTATCTTTCCACCGTCTGTGAACTCTAATGTCATCAACTTCCTCTGGTTCCATTTAACATCTCTTTTTCAAAGTTTATCTCACTTTATCCTATGACTATCCCCTTTTCAAATTTCACTAAGTAAAACTTGAATCACGCGGCTCGAGAAAAATGCAACGAAATGTTTCTAATAACGTGGCCTACAAATGTTTAACTGATAGAAAAGGGATTAAATACTATCACAATTTCCCCTACTTCCGCTTTTGTTGAAATATTAACGCGCGTTCATCAATCTTTATGAAAACTTTCAATGACCATAATATGTTCTTCCAGATTAAAATAAATCACATTAAAAAATAAGGCTGGTCTATGAATTTACTAAGCTTCCTAATTTGACTACGCAAATGTCCCCTAGTGTTCAGGCAACAGAAACCGGATGATCACGTCCGCACGCAATCTGTCAGTTAGGCAATGAATACGCAGATTTTATCTTGCTCTGAAATGGAAATTAGTTGCTCTATAAATATTTGCAGATTATTGACTTTATGTTATCTTAAATTATTTCTAATCAAAAATTACGAACAGAAACAACCATCCAGTTTGTGATCAATCTTGTCGTTGCACGACGGGTGAACGTGGTTTGTTGGATATGTTTGGAGAAACATCGTAGAACTTACATAAATGTTTCTGGAATGAAGTGCTGGAAATCATTACTTGTACTATTCCGATGTTGGTCACGTAATAAATTTGGTGCATACTTGTGTTTGAATAACTAAAAATATCGATGAAAATAATCCCAAAACATCTTGCGTAAAATCCGAAGTAAACTAATTTGATTTAGTTTTACTGTCAACTTGCCAGACTGAGTCAAAACAGCTGATGGATTTTTAATTTGGTGAAAGGTCTTTTGCATCAATTTGTGGACTTGGACTCGAACTTCGAACATTTGCGTTAAACTAAACTGGAACTTAAGTAGTAGGTAAACTAACGAAAATGAAGTAATTGTTGGCCTTCACAGGATTTAGAGCCAATTGGTTCACTAATAAAGTGACAAACATTTCAGCGAGTTGCACGAAATGATTGTGAAAAGTTAGGCCATAAATTAAACCGAGGTTTTATGCCGGCATCAATATATGTTGAAGCTCCAAGGTCTACTCATTAGCACGACCTCTTTCTCACAGTGAATTAATGGATCTTAGCACATTATCTTTTTCTTGCACTACAAAATACTGATTCAGTATGTTTTCAAGTTGTCAGTGGTAGCGCTGAAAGTACTTACGAAGCAAGGTTGTTTTAGTTCTTTCCAGACAAGAAAAAATCGAAAAACTTCGAATTTCGAACGGAACGGAAATGTCCAAAGATTGAATGATTCGCATTGGAAAAAGCCCGTTGTAGTTATAATAAATACGAAGCAGTGAACAAGACACTTTTTGTTTGATCAACAGGCTAATTACAACAAAACAAATGTGAAAGCAATAAGTGGAGTGAGTGGAAAAATAGGTCATTATAACTCGTGAACCGCGCGCTTGTTAGGAATTACGTAATCGCTGTTTCAAACTATGGCGTTGACTGACGGTTAGCCAGGGAGACCAAGTGTTATAGCGAAGGTTTGCTGAAAGCAGAGGTCAGGTGGCGCAAACGGATACTAATCGTCTTAGCAATGGTCAACGCTCCAAAACATCATTTTTTAATTTCAAGTTGAACATCACCCACAATTGATCGCAGCTGTCGCATTCCCATAGACTTTCCAGTCGGCCCCTTTCGAAAAGAAGCACTAGACTCGAGTTTCGCTCTCATTAGAGCTCGTCAGTAGGTCAATATCTTGGTTCCTACAGTCAATCTGAAGGGCAACTTTCTTCGCAGACGGAATGATTAGGTTTCAATACTTTGAATATGCCCGGTTTAGTCATGAAAAGAAACGCGTAGCAAACAAGCTCGTTTTCGGTGTTTCATCATCAGGCTAAATACAACACATTTATATGGGTTAGATGGGGGTGGTAGATAGCGTATTACTGAAGCGAAAGATACCAGTCAACAGTTTCTGTCTGGTTTGGGTCATGAGACTTAGTTACATAACATTGATCATGTGAGTTATATGAAGTCTGCAAGAGATGCGTCACATCTATGCGATTATTCTATCCTGGGTTGCGTACACGGCCATGGAAGGTTCAATGTTTTGACTAGCCGTTTTTGAGCGCACAGTGGTGGTGAGTGTAGTCGAATTGCGATGGCCTCTGCAATTGACAGTATACGACCTTTGACCTGTTTCGATTGTATCCCACGTATTTGATAGATTGGCTTGAATGAATCTGTCCGATTAATCAGGTGGTTTGACTCGACCAAATGCGTAGCGATCGCAGACGAACAGGGCCTTATCGATCCTCGCGTCAGCCACATCGGTTGGTGCTCCCGAATGCGTTCGGATAATCGCCGTGTTGTGCGGCCTATGTAGCTTGTTCCACAGGAACAAACGAAACGGTAAACATAAAAGAGGCGGCATGAACAGGCAATATATCTTTCAACTGGGAGCGCAATACTGGTGTGGAAGTAAACTGAACGCGTAGTTGAGCTGCAAATATGTCTTATTGATTGCTGTATTAAGCTTCTTGGTTATGGTTTCCGCGACAGCATCACCCTTGAAGGGCAAGGAAATATAAACAGACTTTTTGTCTGCAGTTTGTGGTTTGTCTATCTTAGCGCTTATTAGCATATTTTTATGAATAAACTCCTCCGGATAGCCATTTTCAACGAGTGTATTAAATATAAACTGTCTTTCCTCTTCAATGCTGATTAGAATCAACCAAATGGGCAGCATTCGTACTTGGGACCATTTCACCCACTTTACTGTTTAACCAGACAGGATGATACTCACGCACTCTATCAGACATTTGCACCTTAGTACGACAAACGTATGATGCTCGACATGAGCGATCAGGTGAGTACACAACTAGTTGTAGAATGTGAATGTTTATCTTTGGGTTATGCCCAACTGTGCACGCACAACTGGGCAGTAGAGCAGGTTTTTTCCGACGGGCCTCTGAGCCTTTCTATGTTATATTCGCCTACAGGTTCACCCTTGAAAGAGAGACCAATTAATTATCCATAGATTGGGACCTAAGTACCACCACTACCGCCCGCTTTACCTTTCAAATAAGGCGTACTGGGTAGCCACTCTATGGAAAGTCTAGCTTAGCTAGCAAAGTGTCAGGGGGGCGGACTTTAACGCCATACCCGTCAGACATCGCCTGGGGTTTAACGTTAGGTCTAACAGACCGAAACAACCGAAAGGCGTCTACTGAACACTCCAGGTCTGTTTTCTGTGAACTTTTTTATTGGGTCGAACCATCTTCTCTTTTTAGTATGCTAACATCCAAAGAATTAGGTTGACCGTTGTCGTATGACTTCTTGGTGAACTTTATACTGTTACGAACTGATTCAATTACCGTCGTTGCGCTGTTCACGTTGAATTTTTCCAATGCCGATGCAAAAACGTTATCCACGTAGCATTTACAAAATATGGACTGTTTAGCTGCTACGGCAAATTGGTCAGTCTCCAGTCTATTTACAACAGTATCAGCTAATAGATGACCTAGATGTGAGCCCCTTGCCACTCCACCTATCTATCAGTAGATTGCAGAAAGTGAGCGTTACTAGTACAATCCATCAAATGTTTTCTCAGTTCCCTCATTGAGGTGACCACATGGTTATCGTTACATTCGACATAATCTCATTGATAATCAGTTAGCTCCTACAGAAACACGTCCATAACCAACCAAGTGACATCGACTAAGAACACTCTTCGAGTGTTTATGTTTAGGTCTTGGATTAGGTCGGTTTAAGTTCAAAGAAACCGGCTAGCCACCTGACTGATCATGAAAGGATGAGTTGCACTTATGTAATATGAGCCTCCAAGGTAGACTTTTTGGACACCGGGTAGAAAGTATAATCTAGGGATTACTGTTCTAGTGGGACAGATGCGCTTGAAAGCGGACGTATCACTAGTCCCCCGTGTTTTATTCAGGTGTAACGTTTTAGACATCGACTTCTTTATAGCTGGTATCCTTTCTTTCTTAGTTTTCATTTTGGTGAATGTCAAATTATCAGCCAGTATACTATTCATTTTGGTAATATAATCATTTTATTTCGTCAAAACGATTCCCATTGCCTTTTCTACCCTGGCAAACACTGTCCGCTAGTTTTCCTGTAAACAGCTCAATACATTTAAATTTTCCTTGGTCAAGAGTCGTTTTATTTGCTGCACCATATATTTTAAATACTGACGGTTGGAACTGACTAATGTTTGTTTTAGTATTTCTTTGTTTACAATCGATGATGGAATTGGCGCAGACAACCAGATTATGAAGTTTTTAAACTGTACTTCTAAATAAAGTTAACCATCCTTACGATGTCGGCGCTAAAGTTTGGACCTTAGTGGTAGTTCCACAAGCAAATTACTGTCCAAATTCAAGGAGGAGAAGTTACGAACGTACCACTCTGGATTATTTGAGAATTCACATAACGGTTTTGCAGGATTTAACTGTTCGAATAGTTTGACTGCTCTGTGCTCGATTCGCTTGATCGTACACAACGAACTCATTCAAGATCGCTTTCTAGCTAATCATCCCGCCACCAAACTAAGCCAGTTTTCGACCCGTCTCTCAAGCATTTTTCATACGATCTCACGCTCGCTGACAACATTACGATTAAGTGCAACGGTTGTTGGATTGTTATGACTGCGTCTGAAAATTCTGCTGGGGTGTTTCAGGAGACTGGCTGTTGTCGATTCATTGTCAGAAAACGACTCGTTTTCTGTCCTGGGCAAGTTTCGTACAAATCTCAGCTTCCTTCAAAGTGTTTCAATACTACGGTGTCTTTGAACTGTTTGTTTTGCTCAAAAATAACCATTTGGTTCATGCGCAACCCTGATGTGTATGCAAAACTTTGCCAGAACATAATATCTTCTGACCTAGAATCAGTAATACTCACAGTTTGAAACAAGGATTGCGTAACTGCCTGCAAACACACTCCAGGAGTTCTGTTGACCCACATTCTTATTCAACCCGGCCACTGTTTTTATATTTATTCTGTCGTAATTGGCCTGATGGTCAACACGAAGAATAAGTCGTGTTTTCTAATTCGCTGTCCTCATAGGTGAATCTTCCTTTCTAAACTAAACAGACTGCAGTACAGCATAAGATAACCGTGCGAGTCACTCGAAGTAATCACGATATTTTGGTTTCTTTATACAGTTCCACACACATGAATTCTCAGATCGCGACTATTTCCTTTTGAAATCCTTCGAGAAGCAAGTAAGCATCATTAATTTTTGTTTTACAGTCAACAGAATTGACCAGATCCACCCAAAACAATGTTTATTATGAAGTTTTATTTTCTTCAAAAACCACCGCATTTTGAATTAGGTGACATTTTTAAGTTCTTCAAGTGTAAACCGGGTTGCAAAATTTATTCAAAGGTATTTTTCTGTCAATTCCTTAGTTTCTGTACACCGCCTAGTAAGACTTCAGTCTTAAACACTGCAAGTAGGATATGATAGCAATATTCTTCCCAGTATTTCGCTTTTATGTCAGGGTAATGTGTTTAAACTATTCGGCTCATTCTTGACTATATGATCTGGTTGACGCTGCTTTAAAATGAAAACCACTTGGGTAAATTTCTGACACTTTTTACACAATGAAATGCTTTAATTGAACTTTCACACTTCGTTACCTTCATTTCTCTCAATAGTTGCTAGAAACAGTCACCCGGATACATTCCGTATCAGCTGAACAAGGTACCGAATACGGTGAACCCGATCAGAGGAGCTCTAATTTGATAGTAGGTGGGTTATGTTATAGATGGTTCACTATACAAACAATACTTTTTAAGCGTATGTAGGTTTTATCCGCACCCCCCTGGTTATTTATTTTTGTTTACTAGACGGCGTCTAAGAGAAAATCAGTCGATTAAACTCCCCATTTCTGCTGTTGCCTGTATTTCTAGTTCTAACCAGTGCTCAAATCCACTAAATTTATAACAAGAACATTTATTTTCATGGCTCCGTAAAAAAATTATTCGAAAAAAATACTTTTAGTTTTTCCTGACGACATGTGAACCTAGACGCATCACATTTGTATGCCCAGGATCAGAGGTTAGTGAGCTTAGCATCATCTTGGTAGTCCACTGTACAGAGGTCGAACACTAATTACATTTTATTTTCAATGCTTTATCTCTTCATTGTCATATTATTGTTGTCTTCTACACTTTCCTGCTGTGTTCATATTACATTTGCCTTTAGTTTGTTTGTGTGAATCCAATACGAATCGACTAACTGCATTCTGCTCACTTCACTCGCTGGCCGATTACTGTACGTATGACATTTTTGCCACCTAGTCGTCTGTCTGTTACTAGTCTGCACCCACCCACCCACTCTATTTGGTCGCCCATTCCGTTGTTTTGTGCACTGGGAAAAAATTTAAGTAATCATACATGTCACATACGCTCCTTAAACCGAGCTATGATTGACAGTTAGACAAACGGCTATTTTGCTTGTAAACACCCATTCCTTTAACTATTGTGTTGTGATTTCGAGTACGCAACTGACGTGAACGAACGAAATGTTGCTGCAACCCGTATGTTACATTACAGTTTCGGGCCTTATCTGTTCCCTATGTTAAAATATGATTAGTTCACTTCAGACATCACTCCGTTCACATTATGACTGCACGTGCCTGTGTGCACTTATCTCGATAATGCCTTGCTTCTGGTGAGGTCAATAGGCCATTATGAGGGCAACCATTGAATATTTTATGGGGTTGTGCAACGACAGTTGTCAATCTAGTTACATAGCTCATTATGCCGAAGAATATTGAAAAGAACTTATTCAAAAATAGGACACATTAAAACAAAATCACAAAAATATAAATTTACCTGAATTATTGAAAACCAGTTTGCCTTTCTTCTGTCATATTCATGGGAATGGAAGGAAACAGAGCACTAAAAAGGTGACGTGTAGGATTGTAATTTTTTTCGATGTAAATTTGTTACACACCATAAAATGCCTAAAACTTTGTACTTATTGACAGAGTTAAACGGTAATGCGAACTGAATCTATTGGCGTAACCAAATGGCTTATCGAAAAGTGTTACATATTTACGGATAAGTGTAATTGTAATCGCACGTGAGCGATAGTACCAATGTAAATGTACGCTTAAATTAACTATATTTTAAGTAAGGGGTTACATTACTATTTGGGTTATGAGAATGCTATTCTGCCTGGTATACGGGATACTACTTTTAGACAAATTGGACAAATACAATTTAGTGTTAATACGACGCACGCATACGGCTGCCAATCCCTTCCTGATAAACAATACAGAAAACAATACTTTCAGGAAAGTTTGAAAGACGATAACTCTTGAAGAGAATAAAACATGACAGGCTGAGATTTTGCAATACGTAACTGCAATATTGCGATAATTATCTAAGAACTAGCCCCGGTGAACAGCCTGAAAATGCTCTTCTGAGTTTTCTAAGTCCCATATGTTTTTCACCTGTTACCAAGTCCAAGTTGCATTTAACAGTTCAGCAAACCTTGTTCGCTGCAACATCAACCACTTGTTATTGATAGACTGACTGGATTGATCGGACCACAGGATTTACGTAATGCACACCATACGATGCACCAGTGAAACGGTCCGAAGTTTAGAATGACCGACGTAACAGAAGACGTTATTTTGGGTCCTTGCGGTTGTAGCCGATGCAAACTGACCATCTGAGATAAACAGTGTCCATCCACACTAACGACGTGAATACAAGCTATACCTCAATTGCATACCCCTCATCACAAGCAATGATCACAGAACTGATGACCGAGCAGATAAAAGCATTGTCTCGTAACGCAAAGGGTAGTCGGTTCGATTCCCATCTAGACAACCTGTACCTGATGAGTCCAAACGAGGAAGAAACCGGTGGTGGAGTGTTGGTTTGAGGGTTAGCATCAAAAAGCATTACAGAAGACACCACTTCACCGACTGTGGGTAGAAAGATTATAATTAAAGCACACAGACGACATGTGGCACAGCAAAACCTTAAGAGTAAACGAACTTTTGTGTTCCGGCAACTTCTTGAAGTTTTTGACTTGTCTTCAGGCAGTCTGAATATAAACTGAAGCACGGTTACTTTAAACTTCGTGTTGTACGCAATCTCAAGCCTCAGATGGAGTGTTAGTTGCGAAATTAATGTTAACGTGGCTCAAAAAATACGGCTGGACGATGGGCATCGACTCCAGAAAAAGTGGTCTTGTGGGCAGATCTTACTTGGGTAACACATACGGCAATCGGCAAGCGCATAATTTCAAGCAATTATTCTGGTTGTGCCAGATCAAGGATGTTAGAAATTAGCTTTCTGGACATGTTTACTTTGTTTCTTCTCACAGGCTGAAGTCGATCAATCATTAGTGGTCAGCTTGCAGATTAGCAGGCATCACCTAAGTTTTATGAGGAACAAATGGAAGTAAGCTCTCTCGAGCTCTTAATTTCATTAATCGTCAGTAAGCTGGTGAACACCAGTTTTGACCTAGTTGTGTCTCAACAAACGCACTTGTGTATGGGGTCCAAAAGTACGAGCTGTGAACAAGTCTTGGTGTAGTAAGAAGATACTCATTGCGAGATGCAAACATTTCGTTTATTCTCATCAGTCGATTACATAAAACATTCGGTTATACAGGTTAAGCGCGTAGCGACAAAACAATGAAATGAACGAACATCACATGGTGCAGTCAGCGGAATTGCGTTTGTTGCTTTCCACCCGCAGGATGAGTCTCCACTGCCCCGATCGTTCTTTCTCGGAAAACTCTGCCTCTCATGTTATCTACCAGTTCACTTGCAGTTGCGGTGACATACATTGGCAGAACGGACCGAAACTTACGACAAAGGAAGGCGGAGCACATCCCCAAGTGGCTGGTACAAACAATGACTCAACGCGGGTCAGTATACCAACACCCGAACAGAAATCCGGCGTCTTCGATCGCGAAACACCTAATCGCAACAGGTCATGTGGTTGACCCCGTCACTTCGTTCATGGTCCTATTGCGCAACCGCAACCCTAGGCTGTTGGCGTTCTCCGAGGCATTGTTGATCAAGCGTCACGCACCGGTCCTCTGTTGGCAAAAGGTGCTGACGCAATCAATTTCGTTACCGTGGCAGTGAACCCTGATTGCACCCATGTGATGTTCGTTCATTTCATTGTTTTGTCGCTACGCCCTTAACCTATATAACCGAATGTTTTATGTAATCGACTGATGAGAATAAACGAAATGCTTGCATCTCGCAATGTATGTCTTCTTGCCGTCTTGAACTGGATAAAGAGAACTCGATGCTTCAAACTGGTGTGGTAGCCCAAACACTTGACCACCTGGTCACGTGGTCACATTAAGTGACGAATTGGTATCAACCTATAATAAAAACAAGAGATTCAGCATTTCAGGAAGGCTACCCACATAATTTCCTGCAGTCCCACCAATCCTGCGTCATGTTTTTCAAACAACTCTTTGGACTATCGTTCTCACGCTTACTCGTTGGTCATGGTCTTGTTTCCAAGACGTCTGTTGTGTTGGTTATGCCAAATAAGATCAAAGTAGTTAACTCCTACTTTCCTTGGAGTCATTGGGAGCAGCTGCTTGAGACTTTCTAACATTTTGGTAGCAATTAGGTCAGTGCCTTTGTAGTACCTCTCAAAACGAGGTTTGTTTGTTTGGTATGTTTGAAACAGTTCGTTCCCTTCAGAAGTTTGAACAAAACCGTTAGAACACGAAAACTGGTAGATGCAAGCATTTCGTATTGACTCATCAGTACCAAATTTACAATAACATGAAACGGCTTTTTTATATCGAACAGTTCGGGGGTAGGGTGTTGGATAATCAATCAGCAGATTACGATAAGTCACTAAGTCCAGGGAAGTCATCAAACAGTTGTTTCTGAACAAATAGAGTTGGCTTGAGGCGACTAATTGCGACCACTTCAGCAAACCGCAGGAACCTTGGATTGGGATGATGTAACAGGGTTCTGAATGAACAAGCTGAGTCAGTAACGTGATCAGTGGTCAGGATCTGTCTAGCGGCTGATGTAACTGGCTGTTTACGCGTTTCGGTAGCACCGCCGTTCTCTGGTAACACGGAAAATTTGCATCCATTTAGGCAGATGTTACTTCACTCTGAAGATCAAGCGTCTTCGGTTCTGCCTATGTAACTTTCTCCGCAGTTACATACAAATTGGTAAACACAATGTGAAGTGGCACCGATAGGCTGATCTCCTTTGACTGAAGGCACTGGTGCACGGAGTTTAACTGCATTGTGTTCGTTAAGGTAAATTTCTTAGTCGCTGTGTTGTTTGCCGCCTGATGTAATCACTCTCAAAGAGTAGCTCTATGTAGACCCTCATTTCTTTCACAGTTATCGCCTTTTGTGTCTACTGTACCTTTCCATTAATTTCTTGGGGTAACCGTTTGTTGTTAAGACAGAAGTGATGAATTCCAGTTTCTCCGCAAGATTGTCGTGATTAAAGATTCGTCTTGCTCGTATGAACACCTGAATTTTAAGTAATAACTGCACCAAATGGATGTCTAGTAGACAGCTCTACTAATTGAGTCATCTTCTCGGCATCTTATGAGATTGCTTAAAAGGACACAGTTGCTGGCCTCAATCTCACTCGTAGCCTTCAGGTTAGAATGACAGTTAAACGTTGCACCAGGTTACCTGTCACCTGTTTGGATCGGTCGAGTATCACTGTGTCGTAAACGTAGCGCTTTTATTATGACAAGCTTGCTATCTCCGTTGATAGCTCTTGCTCAACTCAGCATGGCATTTATTATTAACAAGGTGTATGATCTACCGTTAACGTTATCAGTCAACTGCAAGATCGGACGCCGTTTTTATCCTTGTTACAAGTTCTACATTCAGCGGGAAGAAACATGTAGAGTGTAAATCGAAATCGTGACATCTTGCAGTACTAAAATTGAAGTACGCCACAAAATTACTTATCGCAAGTTTTATAGTGTTAGTCTGGAGTTTCCATTTTTGGTAGGTCTAATGATGACTGAATGAAGCTGCAGCCTTGTTTTGCTCTAACTTGTGCTAGTATTCAACCATTAGGTTATCCACGAATTGGAGTTGCGGTCCTAGTTCAGAAAGCTTGCATATTTGTGTAAATAGAGAAATTCTTTTGCTTGCTATATAACTCGCTAAATAGCTTGTTGTTTCATCATTTTTTCGCATGATAAATAATAGCAAAACAGCACTGTACGGGAGATTAGAGCAACTTTATGAAAAATAGTTTAGCTATTAAATAGTCAGTTTTAAAGTAGCTCAGGTGCAGTTCATCAAATCTACTGCTGTACACCATTTTAGTACAGCTTTACAACTTGATGTTCGGAGTGAACTAGTCTGAGTTGGTTGTCGTCTACTTGTAGCTACTATATGCCTTAGGAGATGACTGAGGAATTACAACAGAACTCGATCGTACAGAAAGCCGCGAATATGGAAGAATACTCCGTTAGATAGTCAGCTGGTCTTATTGATCAGTTTAATGTTGGTTGTGATGGGCGAACTCAAGAACGAGAGAAAGCAAACACGTTGCTCCTTTGATCTACCAGTGCCAGTTGTCCAATACTTGGTGACCTGAGATTGAACGAACTTTGGTTCACTCTGTAAGTTTCGTTATAGCCCACACAAAAATTATTTGAGGACGATTATTCCGTTGGCTTCAATTAAACTCTTCTGTATAAAACCGTTCGTTGTAACAAACGCACAGGATCAGTGTATATAATAGAGACGTTTGAAAACAGGATTCATCGTTATTTTGATGACTTCCGCGTTACAACGGCGTCTGCCACACTGGACATTAATGTAGGAAGAATTGTGGTGTAAAGTTAAGAGAATCTAAGAAATATTCACTGACTTTAGCCCACCTGTGAGAATAGTTGTCCTCTTGAATAAAACCCAAAGTAAATACACTTACATCCAAGAAGCATTTTCCGTTGAGTACCCCCCTTGCAAAAACAAACTTCCTCCACCCGGACTCGAAACACAACTCGCGGTAAAAAAAACTTTCCAGTTTCTCTTGGAAAAGTTACACAACCTATTTAGTTTAGACCAGTCTGTCTATGTAAATTGAGCGCAACTGTGGCGTTTGAATTCGAACTAATCACAAGACAGATGACTCACGTAACTGAAGGCGCTCAAGATCAATCTTCATGCATTGTTCCGCAGGTTGAAATCCTATCTGATCCCGATGTTATAGCCTAGTCCAGAACCTATTTAACTAAGCTTAAGAGTGAGCTTGATTCAACGTAGTTTGCGAAGCCCAACGAACAGTGCACAGATCTGTTAAGTTTAATACGGACTAATGAGAACGTGCACGTTTTTAGACTGAGTTAATGGAAACCACATCAGGTCAACAACCGTTGTGATGTGCGAGCGATGGTCTTCAACGACGAA
Organism: Paragonimus kellicotti; assembly: GCA_014220965.1. Lineage (NCBI taxonomy): Eukaryota > Metazoa > Platyhelminthes > Trematoda > Plagiorchiida > Troglotrematidae > Paragonimus > Paragonimus kellicotti. Next base: position 81,854 of record LOND01000516.1, on the reverse strand, counting down.
CTGTTGCAAACGTCCTTGACGTCTACTGTTGCATCGGCACAGTTGTCTTGAATATCATGGCGCTTCGGAACAAGGGTCCGTTTCTTTCGCAAACAGTACCAGGACACTCTAAACGAACAAAGCAATGAGTCTCGTCGTGCTAATTTTCGGAATCCAGCATTATTCATCGTCAGTGTTGACGTACAGTGTAAAAGTGAAAAAATAAAACTCCCCAAATCAACGATTGTATGTTGTTTTACAAAGGTTCCTATGTTGGGTAATACGTATTCCGTTTTCGTCTAGACCTTGGACACCTGAAATCATTCAGGTCTCGGTGTAATTAAGCTAATGAATGATACAGAGTCCTGGATAGCCTGATAACCACTAGATGAATGCATGCATTCCGTCTTCTATTTCAAAGTGTTGTAGATATCCCTATTGATGTTCACCTCAATTTACGTTTTCATCCATATGTGTCGGTTGAGCTGTTAAGACGACCAGAAATATGTAGAGTTCATCATAGTGTACTTTTATGGATGGGTTCATGACATCTTGATAATCGTAGTGAGACCCAGTAATGTTTCCTTGCACATACTCATTTTGGCGGGTCTCACGAGTGATTTTGTCTTGCTCAGGGCGTCACAGTTTTATAGATCAATTTCCGCGATACCTAACTACCTTCCCACCCTAGAAGAAGCGCCTCAACTGAAAAAGAAATTCTGCACTGTCCTGAAGATATTAATTTTTGGGAATTACTGCATCGTTATTATTGTTATTTTTGAATGTAACACAAATTTTGCGAACACATCTCAGTTAAACGGGACCTCAAAAGTTGCTATGACGTGAATAACTTTTGAGGCTCATTGTCGAAAAAACCTGTCATACATAACCTTAGTTTTGTCTGGATGGAATAGATGACGTTTAGTAGATTAAGATTCATAATATTGTTAATTAAGGTGTTAACCAGTAATGCCTAATCAGATTCCCTGAAGCATCCTCAGGTAACCAACATTCCAGGGTGCAATATCCCTGGTTATGCCATAACGGTCGTCGAATCAAATTTAATTCAAACTCAACTCATTTCAGCCGGTGATTCAAAGCAAGTCTAAAATTGGTCAAAAAGTCATGATTTTACGATGGTCATCAGAAGACATCTAGTTGTCAGTGATTTCAACTGTTTCACTGAAAGTACCAATAAACTGTTGAGTAACTATGTCGTTAAGCTTGTCATGAGGAGCCATAACACAAGTTCTCCTGAGGAAAACACTGCTAGGTTTCATATATATCGGATCTCAAAAGTATGGGATGTATAAAACATTCCAATATTAGTTAAATTTGGGCGAAAGCTTGTACTTGCCAGTGGAACCCGAAGGAATCTTTCCAACGGTGGCCTGGTTTTAACCAGTTTTCCGGTCACTGAACCTTATTTCGTAGTAAATCGACGATTTTTTTAGCCCATTCTCTCGTCTTCTATATGTAACTAACGTAAATATTGCTCTTGTTGCGGTAATTCTAAAGATTCCTTGTGCCGTTTTCTTGTTTCCATTAGGTACCAACAATAAGCTGAAACTATCAGAAACCTCACATTTTGTGTGCAAAACAGTAAGTTTTCAATCACCGCAAAAAAACTTGAGGTAAACACCGAAACAAAACGTGATGTACTGAGACTTCATGAAAACATTCACTGATTAATTTCCAACTGTTTAATTATACCCATGACTGCTTGTTTTACGGAGCTACAGATCTAATCAGTTGTGTTTTTATGCGTGATATGCTTTAGAAGTCTGACATTATTAGGTCTGTGTTGTAATTTGCCTTACATTTGCAGTCAACTAATGGACATCAGTAGAAAATCAGAAACGTACTCCGGCTTGAAGCTTTCAGCAACATTTGTTCTTTCCTCATTTATTGTGATATATATATAGGCTTCTTTGTTAGGAACACAAAATTGATTACCGTTCCTAATCGTCCATTACGTTCGTTTACCTGCTGTTATCCCATCTGACGGGCAGCACTGTCTAACTAGTATCCGTGTTGCGTAACTGTGACAATTCTTTTCTTGTTCAACGTACACGCTGATGTATTCCTAACTCCTCCAGAGAACAAGGACCGCCTGGGCCTTAGAACAGTGTGTGTTTGAATCCACGTCGCGTGGCCTCATGCACTCGACCGCACGTCAAACCAGAGAGAAGACAACGCACTCTGCTTTAAGCCAACCACAATTAAGGTCAGCGCCTGTAAGATCGATAACACCGCCTGCCCATGAGGTGACTGTTATGGTCTCCAGCATCTCCCCCCTCACTAGCTGAAACATTACCCGGAACATTTGAATTCGGGGTCATTCTACAAATAAACACGAATATGTCCACGACGTTATCCAGATGTCGCCCTCAGTTATTTGAAGATGTGCGTGGCTTCACAGTATCCACAATCCCCTCAGTTAACCAATTGGCTGTAGGTGATACGGTGGAGTTCATAGGCACCCAATACCAGCTGTGGAACAGACGTCTGTGAACTCGCGGGATCTTAACTAGGCACCGTCGTTTGAAACAAGGACTTTGGGGAAACCCAATCGGCAGAATAGGCTTCTCAGATAGCGAATGGTGGATTGGCTAGCCGATCTGTCTATAATACCAAATTCTCGCCACTTAGATATAGAATCAGTAGCAATCAGAAGATAAACATCATTAGTTTGTCTAGCGAAATCATTATAGATTTGACTCCATGGCTTTTTCTCGAATGGTCAAGGCTGTGGCTTGACCTGTGGAGACGATTTTGGAATTGATGCACACTGACTGCACCCTTTAACCAATTCTTGAATGTCGATATCTATAAAAGGCCAGTAAACGTAACTGGACATCAAGAATTTCATCACAGTCAGTTGGGGGTGTGCTTCATGGAACTGTCCTGAAACTTCTGATTTAATTGAGTTCGGGATTATTATCCAAACAGGAGGCACTCATTGACAGCGAATCACGTCTTATGAAGAATTCACGAAGTTGCGATTCGCGAACGCTTTTTGGTCTTCCATGCTTCGGAAAGT
>LOND01000516.1:66753-78732 GCA_014220965.1 Paragonimus kellicotti | reverse complement strand
GGAGTTCTTGGGTGCACGGTACCATTTTTGGAACAGAATTCTGAGAACTCACTGGATGTGAACTTGGCACCGTTATCTGAAACAAGGATCTCGGGGAAACCCAATCTGCAGAATAGGCTTCTCAGATGACGAATGGTGGTGGAGCTAGTCGGTCTTTCTATGATACCAACTTCTGGACATTTAGATGTAGAATCAACAGCAATCAGAACATAAACATCATTGGTTGGTCCAGCAAAATCAAAATGGACTCGCCTGCATGGCTTTTTCTCGAACGGCCAAGGCTGTGGCTTGACTTGTGAAGGTGATTTCGAAATTGATGCACACTGACTGCACCCTTTAACCAATTCTTGAATGTCGATATCTATAAAAGGCCAGTAAACGTAACTGGACATCAAGAATTTCATCACAGTCAGTTGGGGGTGTGCTTCATGGAACTGTCCTGAAACTTCTGATTTAATTGAGTTCGGGATTATTATCCAAACAGGAGGCACTCATTGACAGCGAATCACGTCTTATGAAGAATTCACGAAGTTGCGATTCGCGAACGCTTTTTGGTCATCCGCACTTCAGAAAGCCTTTCACTTGGATTATAGTATCCTCGATGTTAGAAGCTTTTGATCACGTCTGCAGTGATTGTTAGGCATGCAGCAGCGTCTGTGAACACGCGCTGTACTTCTTTTTCAAGGCTGCTAGATGCAATAACCACCTCACCGTCTGTTGTATTTTGTGTAGCAATAAAACAGGAGGTTGCTTCTGCGTGCCTAGATTTTGATGAAGATGAGTTCAAATTTGAAGTCATAGCCAAGAATAGTAGCGGCCCATCTCTGAAAGCGGTTGGCAGCTTGTATGAGAATGCCATTTTTGCTGTTAGAAATGGTTAACAGCTGTCTATGATCGGTCTGAAGTGAGAATTTTTTGCCGTGAATCATTTTACTAAATTTTCCTGCAGTGAAATTCAAGGTTAATGCTCCTTTCTCAGTTTGGCCATAATTCTGCTCTGCAGAGGCTAGCGACCTGGAGGCATGAACAATAGCTTTCAGTTATCCATCCTGGAACCTGTATGAATTGAAGCTCCTAAACCATATTCAGACGCATCTACTGCTATAATAACGACGACTGATGAGCCGTTATGTGTTAACAATGATGGTTATGACAAAATTGATTGTAGATACTCAAAAGTATTTTCACATTCAGGAGTCCAGTCCCATTTAGAATTGCGCAAAATAAGTTATTCAATGCAGTACGATACATGGTAACGTTAGGTACAAAGTTGTGGTAATTACTCATGCCAAAACATGACTGAAGGTTATTAACGTCAGTGGGTGGTGGCATTTCAAAAATGAATTCAACTTTTTCTGGATCTTGATGTTGTCCTTTAGAATTAAAAATAAAACCTAGGTAATGAAACATGTGAGAGAATTAAACATCTTCCATGCGGATATGAAAACCAAACTAGCTTATACGCCTCATTAGTAATTTTAGATGGTTAAAATGTCCTTCAATGCTGTAGCTGACGATTATGATATCGTCCGTGTAAGCGGCGGCGAATGACAATCCAGAAATGCATTGTGTCCCTAATTTGTTGGGATACCGCCGGAGCACACTTTGTCCCAAATGGCAGTCGATTATAACGATATAATCCCTTACATGTATTTATTGTTAACAGTTGCTTTGACTCATCGTCCATTGGAACCTGTAGATAAACTTCAGAGAATATCACTTTCGCAAATATGCGTTTACCGTTGAGTTTTGTGGAAAGTTCCTCAGGCACCGGAAGAGGATACTGATGGGCTTCCAGTGCGTTATTCAAACCATTGGAAAAAAAATCCGCGCAGACGCGCAGTGATTTGTTCAATTTTTTCACCGTCACTGTTGGCACTGCCCACTCTGAATAGTTAATGGGGCTAAAGACACTTGCCGACTCTAGGCGACCTAACTATTTAATCACCTGCACAACGGCAGTATATAGTAGTGGCTGTTTGGGCTGGAAAACAGCTTTTGTGTCCTGCTTCTAGATATAACTTCGCTTTTGATGCAGTGCATAATCCTAAACTGTCAGAAAAATTGTGGTACGTCTTGCTTGTAACTGGGCGATTGGTTGAAAGGTAATCATAGAGTGCCGGAAACCACCGTGTTCTTCTCTCACTTCAGGCGAAGCATTTTCAATGTCTTTGGCAGTCGAATTACAAAATTTGTTAGCTGGATCGCCTCAAGATCTCATTTTCCGAAATCAGGGAATTACGTGAGCAATCGTTTGACATATGCCGGTGCGGAAAATTTGCGGCCACGAACATTGCATACACAGTCTACGGTTCCTGCAATAACCATTTGACTACTAGAAGCATTGTAGACTAGGTTGTCAGTAAGTTGAGGTTCTGGGCGTCTCAATGCTTCCCATGAAGAGCGTATGATAATCGTAACGTCTGAAACAGAATAGAACTGGAATCTCTATTGAACACAATTAACAACAGTGGACATAACTTGAAGTTTAGGTGCCAAAACTGTGGTAGCAGTGGTAGTAAAGTCAATAGCAGATGTATCACAGGTTTCCGAATGCTTGGGGTAAAGTCTCTTCGGTTGAGGATCTGACCGTTTATTATGGTGAGAGTATGCTTGTTTGTGTCTTCTTTGACCACAGAGATTGATATTTCGGTTTCTATACGGACAAACTTTCACAAAATGCCGATCTCCACACTTCCTGAAAAACGACCGGATTGTACATGTAACCTCATCTTTTCCCAGAAAATAATTGTTTTTCTGTTTCTTTGGTATAAGTATGCTTTCAGTTCACTGGAGGGGTGAACATACTTTGGAGGTGATTCACAATTTTTCTCCCCGACCTGATGTCCTCATGTTTAAATAAATAAAACCAATTATCAATAAGTAAATTTCAATAACCTCTTGTTGTTTTACCATTTTTTTGCATTGACCTGCACCGAATGCTTTCCGTTTACACTAATGACTGACTGAGAACGACAGATGATATCTAACATCTTAGCTAATGGAATTTCAGTTTTAGATAAATTTTCTTCACTATGCGAAACAGGAGGGATTTCTGATTCTCTGAATGTACGGAAAATTTATCCAAAACACTATAATTTTCTAAGTCCGCAAAATCTTTGGAAAATTCCAAGGCATTTATCACTTGCACGATTTCTGTTTTCTCTTACTTGACAGTTGGCTCGTATTTTCGGATGCAACCTTATGTTTCTCCTCTTCCAGTTGGACGATTCAGTCGGCTTTATTTGTCCAGTACGTCCGAGTAGAGCATATATACATAACTGCTCCTGTTTGACTAGTTGCTCTCTTTACGGTTCTATAAAAAAACTGCAAACTCCGTCTAGTTGCCGTAAACATGAGATGACCTTCAGGTTGTTTTATTGTTACTGTAAGTCTTTTTAACATGTCAATTACACTTTCCAAAACTTCCTCAAATGGCGACTTCGTCCAGTGCACATAAGCTGTTATGTTTTCTGTTAGGTGCAACCAGTTACAACGTCTTGCCAATCTATCTAGTTTCACAGTGCTGAAACCATTGATTTTTAACATTAAAGAAGCACTTAGAAAATTTTATCAACGGAATTTATTGCACTTATCCGCGTTTTACGGTATTCGAAATGAGGCCATACGTTGCTACATTTATTCAATGGAGATCAAAAACTTATCTTAATTTTCGTTAAGCACTTCAAAATACGAAGTATTTCCCTCACACAGTCACGTTATTACTTTAAAACTAATCTTGGCTTTTCTATTTTTTGACAAAAGGCTACGTCAGAAACAGCGTTTTCTCAGGAAAAAATCGTCAACGTAAGTCACCCATCACTTTTTGAACTCGCTCATCGTCTACAGTTCACGACATCTTTATTTATGAAGGCTTATATCAATTACATACGCACTCTCATAATATCTGTGCATTCCGGCTGGCACGGTCTATAGAGTAGTCAGTAAACCTGACTCTTCAAAAAATACGAAAAATCAGTCCACAACCTGCATACAAAGAAGTTTATCGACTTCAGCCTGATCATCTAGTTTCATGCAATTGAATAGACTGGAAAACTTCAGGTTGTTTGATGAAAAACGGTAGTTTTGCTCACAAACACTTCCAGATCAAAGAAGATCGTTGCCTTCCATATGCAGCTGTTGAATCTATTGTTAGAAGTGAACCCTTCCATCTCACTTCACCAATACGGACAGACGATAAACGCTGTAAGATGTATGCATTTCAGCTACTGCCGTACGCCGTAAATACAAAACCCACAAAACATGAGAGTAAAATACGGATCAATTCATATTCAACTGTAAATAAAAATGTCTCATCATTTACACTGCGTAGACGAAATTACGCAACTAACGATGACAGTGACAAGTTCTATCCAGCAATGGACAGCATGCTTCCTACTACACTGCTACAACTGAATCAGTCTGTCAAAAAAATAAACTTCATTAACTGAAGACAGTATTCACAGTGTCTTCATTTTGCTATAAATTTCTGTTATTTCTGACTGGTTGCTTAGGGTTAAAAATTTCGTTCCTCACAAAATGAACACCATTTATACTCACCAACAAATTTCTCATTCAAAGAAAAAAATATACCAAGTTTCGTTCTCGTTAGAACTAACCAATATATCCTTGCTACAATCGGCAGATCAACCCACATATTAGGCATGATCGAATCACAGTAACCAAACGCACGGGTACAACTTTACATAACTAGCTGCCAGGTGGTTCGTCATGGACGGTTGCTTTGACCCAACTGAAAGGCTTTTAGCTCCAAATTAGCGACTGGTGTGCAAATGAGAGATAGTATTCGTTAATCCGTTGAACTGTTCGGATAAGGGTAACACTTTTAGTGCGATTCTATGTTCATTTATTCGGATATCATTATTCGATCATGGTTATTTTGAGGATAGTAGTTTATTAGTTAAAACGCTCTCTTCATTGTCCGGAATAGGTTGTGCGTTACCAGAGAGCTCTAATAAGAGCAAAGCTCGAGTTTAGTGCTTATTTTTGAGGCTTACAAAGTCATCCGAGTAAAAAGACTTCGACCACAGGTGAGCGATTTTCATCTCTTAACAATCTTGTACTTGCTTCAATTGATTTGACACAACCTTCTTCATTATATGCTCAGCGTGGCGTACACCACAAACGCACAACTGTTATATGTACATCATCCACCATGTCTATGAGTGGTGGTCATCGGTCGCATGGGCAGTATTAAAAGACGCGCTGAAGACAATATACGAAGGTTACTGCACATCAGTTATCCTTCATTAATAAGTTCTCAGAATTTGGATTAAACTATGCCAGTTACAAATATTACTTGAAAACACCGACTAGCACGTGTGGCCAACAGTTTCATTGCCTGTTGATTTGACACATAATGAAGAATCACATGATGCCCTTTATGAACAACCACAAGTGCAATGCTAATCGTATGTAATCCACTGGTTGTTGAAGTAAATAAAATCTTCGACGATTTACGGCACTTGCCATGTTTGAGTGATACCCACCAAATCCGGAAAAGAATCAAAACTAATCTAAACAAGAATAAAACAAGTAACCAATACATTCTATCTCTCGCAAACTGTTCTCTCTTTTACTTTTAACAAGGTAAAAAGGTCAAAATCCTGTCAGCCTAAGTATCGTGTTCGTGTTGTGTTAACATTTCCCGGTTTGTCGGACCGTTCTGCGAGTGTTTGTGTGTGCGACGTGAATTTTGTTTGAGTTTTAAGGTGACCTTACTTGCATTCATCCTGAACAAACTATACAAAGCAAGCCAACCGTTGAATTAGTCCCTTGTAAAAATCAGTTTACTAAGGTAGAAACAATTTCAAATTATTTCATTGCACTCCAAACTTAGGTTGTTCAAATTGTGACATATGACTCTAAAAAGGACGCGAGGACCTAAGAAGATATTGATGTCTATGCATGCTATGGAGAAAAACTTCAACTTTCTGAAACGGGAGATTTAAATGTGATCCTGATGAAATAGATAGTTAGGCTGTGGTGAGACGTAAAATAAATAAAAATTCACACCAGGGACCAAAATGATGTGGCCTGGAGAAAATCATCAAGTCAATGAGGAATTATTTAACATTTTTGAGTTGTTTGCCACAAAGCGATAACCATTATTAAGGAACATCTTTATAATTCTAAAACCTTTGTTATAACGACTGTCTGCTGTTCCCAATGACTATCGCCCCAAGTTCACGAAAGTCAGCAAATTAACCATTGCCATAAATTAACATTGATATTTTTATGAAATTAATTTTGTTAAACGTGTAACATACACCGGTCACGGTTAGGTTAGTAAAAGGGAAATATTTGTTGTTGGCAGTCAAACATTCACTTTCTATGCATAGTTTAATGCTAAGTAAACGTAGTGAATATTTTTATTTTGCCAATATACATTAACAGAATGTCTGATTCCTCGCATCATTACTTCAAAGTTCGATCCCTGAAAAATATTTCAATCCGTTATTCATTGACTGTTGACGAAAACTTCATGTTGGTTCAAAAACCATGTTGAAACTATGCAACTGTGAGCAAAAGTCTGGTTGTACCACGGAGTAATTGTGGATAGTCGAAAACACTTTCAGAATTTCTCATCTTGTTGTTATCTTTAATTTATCAAAGTGGGTCTATGTAACTTGTAATCTAATAAACTGAAAGCCCTTTTTGTTAATAAATCGCTATTGCCGATTTCAGTTTACCTTTCGCATGAGTGCTCCACACAAATGACTTCTTTTATAATGTGACAAATTAATGTGCTGAAATCTCGGTAGAAAACACTCACGTCATTAGTCATTCACCCCAAACTCATGGATTACACTCAGTTTGCCCCTTACCGGCTATAAACCATCTTTGTGATTATATTTTTATCATCACTACTTCCTCTCCACCCAACCACACAATGCACCCGTGTATGAAAACCGGAAAAAAAAGTGATGTAATTCTATCTCAGTTTCTTTCAGCAACGATTAATCTGTGCCAGAAATGCTTTACGTTCTTTTCAGGTGGGAAACACTATTTTTGACGTTGCCCTAACAACCAATCAAGTGTACGTTCTGACTGATCCTGACCAGGTAAGTTGAAGTAAACAACTCATACAGACTAGATATGTTGCGATGCGTAGTATACCATGGACAGGTCAAATAAAGTGTTGCTTTTCTGGTCTATTTATAAATGCAGTCGGATGTTCAACTGTAGCTGGCTATGATGACACACTGTATCAAGTGAATGTCTGTTCATTCGGAGACATAGGTAGGTGATCAACATCGACTAAAACACATTCTCAGGAATGTGTTATTTAATTGCCAAATCGTAGTCTGATTACGACCGTACTCAAAAAAAACTAATTTTAGGTATCTTTTTGTGGAGCTAAGTTTAAAATTGATACGCAAATAGCAGTTTTGTTCTTGTTTTGAGTAAGTAAACAGAGATGAATGGAGCAAAATTCAAAATCGACACCCCCAGAGGTTGTGGTTCAAGGCGAAGGTTATCATTTTGAATTTACAAGATAATATAAGGCCATGGACGACTCAGTATACAACGGCTTCCCATCCAGTCTGTATTAGTATGTGATTAACTGCTCAGTGATACGCAATGATATAGTGATGATATCGCCAGTATACACGTTCGTCCCCGTAAAAAACACCATCTCAAAAAGACCAGAGTGACTGTGTTTCGAGCAACGAATCAAAATCTGTGAATGCACAAAGTCTGTTCATACCCACAACGTCTCAACTTCGGTGGTGAATTTATTCTAACTCATTTTCAAGTGACACAATATGTTTGTGATCCATCCTACTGAAACTATAGTTTGCAGTTTCTGGCAACGTACGGAATTACCCATCCGGTAATAATAATAATGATTTGATTACCAGACTCTAATCCTTAACTCCGTTGCATGGTACAGTCTAACTGAAACAACTAACAAACTTCGTTTCCGCTTGTCTTTAAGAATTTGATTCATATTGTCTAATTTTCCATTTTCAATGTATATTTCAGCTGGACAGATTGCGAGGCACCATCTTAGAATCACAAACGCTCGAAGCCCCATCCTGGAATTTACTGAGCTGTTTCTCCGTAGATTTGTCGACTGAACAGAATAAAACAATGGAGAACCGAAATTTTGCCAAAGTGAACAGTCACACTTTTGAACGCCAACAAGAGCAACGGCAGAGACCTGAAAAAGGGTTTGAGGTACTCCTCTGTATACCAAATCATCGACTGTCGGAAATTAGGTCAGTAGAATCATTTGGCAGTTTAGTAAGATGAGATTTTAAATCAATTGTGTGGCTGAATGTTTGAACATGGATAGGAAAATTGACCCAAGGTTAATTTTGTTGTATGCACTTTATGAAATCCTGTTGACAAACAGTATTTGACGGCCAAAGAAAGTAATTACCAAACTAGGAGATCGTGGTTACAATCAAACGAACAATTGTTCCAGTATGATGGTTACGAAGGCGCACACTAATCGCTATCCAGACTAGTTAGTTAGAACCAATGTTACTGCACAGATTACTCCACACAACTTATCGCAAGCATATTCAGATGTACAGACGTTCTCATTCTTGAAGGGTCAAGAAAATCGTCGTTACACGAGGCTGCCTACAAAACTAACAATCGTGGCTGTGGAATGCGGTAGTCAAACTTAAATTTACCCAACTATATATGACGATGTAATTGTCCTCTGACAAATGTGCGCGTAAACCCACAGGTTAATAAATCAAACACAACAAGCCAAACAAATCTGGTTTTGATGGCTTTTAAAACAGCAGATTTCCATTCACACTCAAAACTTAGATTTAAATTCCTTTCCACACAATCCTTGATTCACCCAACCGAACATCTTCAAGTCGATTTTAAAAGTTCTCCGCCTTGAACACTGCTTACTTGACGGTTTCCTTTAGGACGGGTATTCACTCGACTTTTGTTAAGTCAGCATTTTCTTTGGATTGTCGTAGCAAACTATGCCGTCCGCAGACGGAACCTCACATAGGTTTCATCAAACTCCACATGTTTCCGATGGAATTTGACTTAGGAGCGTAAAGCAGTAACTATATTTTTCGAATATCGTTTCAACCGGTCTCCAGCAACAGGATTACACGGCGTATTCTTATACATTTCCACACATAAAACCGTAGTCACAACTCTCCATTATATCAATAACTGAGTGTCATCACTGCTTACAATCAACGTTCGGAAACATCCTATTGTAATGAACAACGACGCATCTGATCATCTATCACAGTTCTGAGTAGGTTATTATTGTGACCGAGGTTTTTGGTTGCCAACATGCCACCCTGAAACGAATGGCTGAGCAACCTGTGGTACGAGTTCGAATTATTGTGAGGTTTGTTCCATCAGTGCAACACACAGTCTGTAGAAAACTGTTACTATGGTCTAACTCAAACAAACTATGCACGCTAAACTTTATGATCCTAGAAATTCATACCTTTGGGTAGGTGAAGCGGTCCACTACTCGCCAAGATACGGCCGTTCAAATAACAGATGATATTTCTCGTCAGACCCGGTCGTCGTTTGATTTTTGTACAACATGGTGGCGGGAGTTGTGGTTACATATTTAATAAATTCGTCACTTTTCGCCTTACTCAGGTTTGCGACAGCCAGTGAGATAGTTCGGCTCATAACTAGCCATGATAGTGTAAAGCAAATCGTACGCAAACTCACAATATTTCTCATTCATCTTGTACACATCCATCATTCTTTAACCTGTCCAGACATGTACGTGTGTTCACGTTTGTCCGGCGTGTTACCAGAATGGATTTCTTCTCACACCTCATGTAGACTACTGATGTCCAATTAAAGGAACTGGACACGTATCATCATTGCCATCTACGAACTTAGTCTATTTGAACAGTTCAGAGTGACCGTTTCCAATGTCATGTCAATCAATGCTTAATTGGCTGAATAGTTGTCGTTGTTACACGATGCATGTCATCCATGAGCAACGCCCCATCCATATATACACATGACCTTCCGTCGATAGAGACTAACGCTTGGCTAAAATGTTCCCCACCGACTACATTCTTTCTACCTTTCGGCCATGACATACTTGTGATTAATTTAGTATCATAGCACACTATTCTACTATCGGCCTTCTAGTCACGAATTTTACGAATTTTACCTGCTTTCTGTGTCAGGTTACCCAATCGAGTCGATAGAATGACATAGATGATTAAAACCACTTGAAGGAAACGTACGAAGTTCATTCTTCCTCAAGGCCCTCTACATCCTCTACGGTGTGGTAGCGCAAGCAGTATGCGCTTATCGACCGAAATTCGCCAGAAGCACACAGTCGGTATCGTTGTTGTTGCTACACACACAACACATTTATTTGGTGGACCTAGACTACAAACAACATGGATAGTTGGTTGCGATTTTTCTGCACAGTACTGTGTGGTCGGAGTTCACGGGATAAGCAAACTTAGTGAATGGTAACAACCATGGAAGTTGGTCATGTGCTTCCGGCAAATTTTGACCAATAAACACTTTACTGATCTTGCCATAGCTCATGTTGGAGTTGAAAAACAATACATTCTCCTCAAGTTATTTCATCGGGTACGCATTCACGCCGGCAAAACTTGTCGTGCGCCTCTGGGAACTTTTTCTTCACAAACCAACAGAAGATGAATGAAATGTTCATACACCATCGTACAAGTACAGCCAAAAGGTTTATATCACTTCGTTTACACGAGTAACAAACATGAATGCAAGAATTTTAAAATCAAGGTTCCTTTCTGATAGTTGTGAACAGTGGTGGTGTCGTTCGTAGCTCGGGTTGATGGTTTTGGTATTGGTATGTTCGCCGAGCTTGGCATTTAGGTTGCAAACGTTTCATCACCAAACGAGGTGACATCATCAGTGCGTAAGTGTTTCAGCGTATAGTTTTGAGCAACATTTGTTCTTTCCTCATTTATTGTGATATATATATAGGCTTCTTTGTTAGGAACACAAAATTGATTACCGTTCCTAATCGTCCATTACGTTCGTTTACCTGCTGTTATCCCATCTGACGGGCAGCACTGTCTAACTAGTATCCGTGTTGCGTAACTGTGACAATTCTGTTCTTGTTCAACGTACACGCTGATGTATTCCTAACTCCTCCAGAGAACAAGGACCGCCTGAGCCTTAGATCAGTGTATGTCCGAATGCCAACATCGCGTGCCTCATGCACTCGACCACATGTCAAACCAGAGCGAGAACAACGCACATCTGCTTTAAGCCAATCACAATTAAGGTCAAGCGCCTGTACGATCGATAACACCGCCTGCCCATGAGGTGACTGTTATGGTCTCCAGCATCTCCCCCCTCACTAGCTGAAACATTACCCGGAACATTTGAATTCGGGGTCATTCTACAAATAAACACGAATATGTCCACGACGTTATCCAGATGTCGCCCTCAGTTATTTGAAGATGTGCGGCTTCACAGTATCCACAAACCCCTCAGTTAACCAATTGGCTGTAGGTGATACGGTGGAGTTCATAGGCACCCAATACCAGCTGTGGAACAGACGTCTGTGAACTCGCGGGATCTTAACTAGGCACCGTCGTTTGAAACAAGGACTTTGGGGAAACCCAATCGGCAGAATAGGCTTCTCAGATGGCGAATGGTGGATTGGCTAGCCGATCTGTCTATAATACCAAATTCTCGCCACTTAGATATAGAATCAGTAGCAATCAGAAGATAAACATCATTAGTTTGTCTAGCGAAATCATTATAGATTTGACTCCATGGCTTTTTCTCGAATGGTCAAGGCTGTGGCTTGACCTGTGGAGACGATTTTGGAATTGATGCACACTGAGTGCACCCTTTAACCAATTCTTGATTACTGGTGAGTAGTCGAGGATTTGGTTAATTTCAAGTTGAACATCACCCACAATTGATCGCAGCTGTCGCATTCCCATAGACTTGAAAAGTCGGCCGCGATCTGATCATCTATACACA
>LOND01000516.1:44966-55536 GCA_014220965.1 Paragonimus kellicotti | reverse complement strand
TATATATATATATATATGTATGATAGAGTCAAACTAATCTTTGACCACATTCCGCAAAACTGGACACTGACTGGAGAGAAGTCTCTCCACTCGAGATTTGCGCGAGATGGGAATAGTGGTGGACAAACTCGGGATGCCCAGACCACCCAAACGAATTGGGGTGTGGATTGTGTGTGTCTTTAGGAAGACGGAGCTATGTCGAGCAGATTGACGAATGTACAGTCCATAGCCTTGGCGTGTTTTGATGGACTGGGCCCAAAACTAGCGAGCAATTTATCTTAGAGATCACAGACTGTCTTAGAACGTAGATGCGTTGATGCGGCTTCAAAGGCACTTTTTTGGTTACATCCAGCCTCGTACGAAGTTGTAGTCAGTGATTAAGGAATGTTTTACCCTTCCACGTGAACGGAATACCCAGATAGGTCACCGTGTCAGAGGCGCTTTAGTGGGTGGGTAATGTCCGGGCCGAAGTGGACAGACTCGTAGACGGTAGCTTTTGTGTTGTCTTTATGGTCGCCACAAATAATTATTAGTTTAATTTACGAGCGTTGATCCCTAGTCCGAATAACCCAAAGGCACTAGCAGCCGTTGCGAGCTTCTCAGAGAGAGGCGTCGGATTATCGTTTAAGAGATTAAATCGTCAGCGTACGCGGAGCTGCTGACCAGTGTATCATGGAAATGTTAAACAAGCTTCGGTCGAGATGGAGCCGACGCCTCATTCATTGCCGCGATGAATAGTAGCGACGATAATGGGTCACTCTGGCGAGTACCATGCCAGAAGAGAACGGAGTCTTCGAGTGTGGTGGAAGCGTTTTTATAAGAGTCACCAATGGAGTATGTTAGAGGTGGATGAGCACTGAAAGCTTGGGCCGATCTGATAATTGAATCCTGTAAGATAGAATCGAACGCTTTGGACACGGAGTACTGAGGTCGCCTCGAGGCAACCGTCACGGTGTAGGAATGCGAACTGAAGAGCGGGCAGTTTTAGACGCGTATTCCAACGATCAGCCAATATCTTGTGAAAAGCAGCGTAACAAAGTTGAAGATTTGGCGATAATTCTTAATTCGCTGGAAGAGGAAGAGTTATTAACTTTCAGAACAATTGTGATGCGGGAGTGGAACAGATGAACTGGACAGCCTCCAGTTGACAGAAGGAGGTTGAAATGACCCACCAAAACCTCAGCTTCCATGCGCTTCAAATGCTTGGGCAACAGTTTGTCCAAACCTGGAGCGGTGTTTTGCATGTTCTTCAAGGTGCGTGATACTTCTTCTCCAGTGATCGGATCGACCAGAGACCAGTCCGGAGGCAGAATCGAGCGAGATGGTCGCTCATCAACGTGCGGATGAGCCGATAAAACCTCGGACCAGTATTCGTTGGAATTATCCGGGAGGCCGCGGTTCATCTTGTAGGCAGTTCTCCAGTTTCCAGAAAAGACTGCAAAGCAACATCTCTTCTTTCGCTGGTGGTACAGGGTTTGAATCGTAGCGTAGTTAGCTTTCCATATCAGCTTTCTGGTCGGGTTGGTTTACGCAGCAACACAAGCACTTCTTCGGATGGTCATTCGCCAGGTGTACGGAAAAGTTCGTGAGGCGTGCATGTTGAACAGTGAAGTCTTCTGTACCGCTGTGAAAATGCTTGCGCGATAACCTCGGACAATCGTTAACCGTTCATCATTGTGTAGGAA
Source organism: Paragonimus kellicotti (assembly GCA_014220965.1). Taxonomy (NCBI): domain Eukaryota; kingdom Metazoa; phylum Platyhelminthes; class Trematoda; order Plagiorchiida; family Troglotrematidae; genus Paragonimus; species Paragonimus kellicotti. The sequence goes on along the minus strand of LOND01000516.1, from coordinate 53,851 downwards.
AGCTCCACTATTGACCTTGGTTGGGTTATTGTTGTTTGGGTCGAACAGGAAAACCACTGAAAGTGCTCAGTAGCCTCGGACTCAACATCCAACGTCATGTTTGTCTGTGAGATGGTGTATGGACTGGTAGCATACAGAGGCGTTCTGAAGCTCTCTATAGTACAGTCAGAGAAATGTCGAGGGAGCTGGTGATGGAGTTCACGTCGAGTGAATCACGACGGAGCCAGCTCATCGGCAAGTTCGACAAAACAGGCCGGTTCTTGCTAAGACCAATTTGATCCGGCAAGTTTGATGCATCTGTGCCTCTCCCGGTTGCATTCGGTTGGATGTGCATGCCTTCTGTGTTGACTGAGACCAATTTTGGTGGGAAAGCTGCGGTCACAGTTGGCACAGTCAAAGATTGTGACAGGCTGGTTGTCCACTTCCTGCTCTGGACCATTCCTGCGTCGATGCATACGAATGTGCGCCGACAAACCAGCGTTCGATTTACAAACCTGGCCACATTCTGAACAGGTGTACTCCGCTCGCCTATCCCGTATACTGATAAATACCGGCAGAGTGGTTGGTCCTATCTGATTTGCTGAACGATTAGTCTTTCAAGACTTGCACCGATACTACCCAGTCGACACCAAGAGGAGGTGGTTCAGTGCGCCAACTAAATGTCGCCTCCAGTTAATAGGTCAACTGCTACGGATAATGCCATACACTGAGGTTATTGACAGCCGACTTGTTTTGGTGTGTTTATCACTAAAATGCGATCGTTTTACGCATAATATCAACATAAATATGAACGTTTCATGGTAGTTCGAGATATAGATGTTGAACTTCCCCCAACGACAAACTGAAGTAATTTCACCTCGTTGCGAGATGTGACCGAAATCGGCACAAAAACGGCGCTTTTTTCATCCTCTGGCCACCTTTAAGTAATTGCAAGATTCCGAGTAGTCCAAATATTAAACTGAGAGGTGCCACATAGTTATTACGAGCACACCACTATAGTTGATGACAGTTTGTTTTGAAACCACGTGCCCTGAACAGTATATCTGCATAATTTTTTGAGGAGAATCGCATACAGTTTTGTTAGCTACAAAAACCAGCCAAACAAAAAAATGCTTGAGAAATAGTTCGACGTTATTTGGGTTATGTATGAGAATCTTGGTTTCAGTACAGTCTTTTTCATGTTGGACATTCATTCAACCTGGTCAACATACGTAGTTTTTCACGCTGATTTCTGATACTACCTTAGTATTCTTTATTTTGCGGGCTTTTTTCTTCCCGTTCTGCAAGAATCTTCACTTTGGAAGTGACATTGTTAGTAAGCCTGATTTAGAAAATGTTTGCTGCGAAATAACTAATGTGTACCGGTACATAGCGAGTCATAAATAATTATTCTTACAAGAGAATAGTATCTCGAGTTTGGCAACTATTAAGCAGTCTGTTTGTGTGAAATGGGTTCCTGGTAAATTTGAGCCAGTGACAGGAAAGGCTTGCGTCTGTGCGATACCATCTAAGTTATGAAGCCACTCCAATAGACTAGAACTGTCTCATTAGGACTCCATTACTTAAATATTCCACTGTATATTCGATATCCACCAAATAGTTCAAGGGGTGGACTGCCAGGATATTTTGAACAAATATTAATGCAGCCACTCAGTGATGTAATTGCGTTATTTCTGAGTAGTATGACAAAATTCTGGATTTGAGAATATCCCTTCGTGAACATTCCGAAGTTTGACTGGATTCAAACGAACGGTAGGAACCGCTTGACCCCGAATGAGCTAGGAAACTACCTTTGGGGCCGAGAAACTCATAATGGGACTCCATCTCCCGATTCTCGACTGATCGCATTATTCGCATTCCCACAGATTTCTCAGCGAGCTGCTTTAAAAATAGCAGCAGACTTTCGCCGTTATTAAGGTCATTCAGCAGTGCCTATCCTTTTTAGTTGTGAGTCGTCAATTATTGGTTAGTCAAGCCTTGGTTTCATCTCCTAATCTGATTTCATATAAGAAAAGAACAACTTACCTGTTTGAGTAAAATTTTGTGTTATTCTAAAACTATAATGACGAATAACAAAAGCACAGGAATATTAGGTTGTATTTACTTCAAACGAAGTTGATCAACATCCGCTGTTTTTCACCGGTCTCCTTTATTTAGTTTTTCAGTCTAGTAACGTTTCAATCAGCGTGAAAGGTTCTGACTATGTCAGGCAGGAAGCTGTCTCTTTGATCTTAAACCAAAGACCACGGCTTGTGCAAGGGGATATCACAACTTACTCTTTTCGGATCAACCATTTAGACGGCTTTTGTTACATGCTCACGCTGGTTACCAGAAGTCAGTCAGTGGACGCAGTATTTTTGACCAGTTTGTTCTCAATCTAGAAGTGGCATGTGGAGGTTAGAATATACACTTTGATGACATTTTAAAAAAAATTGGAATCTTTACAATGGCAGACTTAAGAATAGTTTGAAACATTGTGTCTTTATTTCCCAACCATAACTAAGTCATGAGAGTTGCTCATTAGGCAGTGTTTTATTCACATGCTAGTCCTTCACTTAGTGCACTTAAATTACTGTAGATAATTGTGCCCAATTAATAATAATTAATGACTCAGTACTAATTATACTTGGACATTTTGATTACTCTCAAAGCAAATTATTCTTGTCTCAAATATAACCTTTCTTCTTTTTTACTTGTTATTCAGCGTATTTTGGATACCTTTGCGTCTAGAAGATTCACAAATCAATGCTCTATTACAATTCAACAAACGACGCGAATTCACGCAAGCCCAGAAAAAGTTTTTACATGAGAATATCGCGCAGTACTGTCTGACTGGCGTCTCGCAGGTGTGTCTCAATCGTTTAGTTTTTGTCCAAAAAAACAGAATCACAGTTCACCAAAGAGGTAGCATAATTTTATTTTGCATGGCCTTAATACCTTACTTATTTTTTCCTCCTAAGGTGGTAATGGATACGAGTCAGTAATAAACAGTTCGGTTGACCACCGTTGAGTATACTGGTTATGAGAAAGCTGTGCGAATACAAATTATATAATCCAATGCGACGAGCGCTTCCCTATCTGGATAGATATGCTGTCCAGTCAATTCCGAAAACAAGCTCTTGACTGTCTGAGTTCTTCTGTTGTCAGAACTCACCAATAGTGCATATTCCTGAAATAAACTGGATTCGAACTCCGCCCCATCCTCCCATAAGATGAGCGTCCTGACCACCACACCTGTCCGTACCTTAGTCCGATTGAATTACTACGGTTAAAGGCTCGGTCACATTCGTTTGTAAGCAACGCTGAGATTGCCTGATCAGATATTTTCCAATAATGAACAATATGGCCAGTCCAATTAATATTTTACTTTCAATTTGTTGAGAACTCTTGATCTCAAGGTCATTATTTAGGGTTAATATGACAGTTACTAGGTGTGTTGTTGAGAAGGTTGATTGGCATCAACAATACCCGTAAATAAATGCAGATCACGTTTTAGAAATGATCTTTTGGTGATGCTTAATACAACGTCAGTAGTGTCGTGGATAATAAAATCACCTACGAGAAATCAAAATGGAACTCAAATCCACACTGGGCCAAGGCTAAGCTCTACTGACAACCCATATAACAGAAGCGTAAATCATATCCACTGTTTCTGATTCCAAGAGTAAACCGAATCATCCACCTGACAAAGAAAGATGCTGTTTGAATTGAGTGGTATCCAACTTATTCTGTTTCACCTTCGACTACATACAAAAAGCAAGGGAGATTATATATATATATATATATATATATATATATATATAGGAACATATGTCTACCCTCCGAAAAATGTAAAATTTTGGAAAGAAACCGGATGGCACGTATTCTTGAGTGGAACACCGAGCTAATGTCGTCACTTCTGACGGACCAGTCGCGAACGTCCACCGTTGTAGCGACTTCCAAGTGCATTTCTGTTATCCGAAATCCCAGTCGTAATCCCGATGTTGGTACTAATGGGATATTGGCCACACTCTACATTACACACATGATCAAAGTTGACTTATGCCACCCAGCAATTCAGATGTCGGTATCTAATTGTCATGATCGACGTGTGAGCACAGTCACAACTGAACCAATTCATATTTTTATTGCTACTGATAGAAGGTTGAAGTGGCTCAGATTGCGAATTTATACACAGTGAAGATGAATAGGAAAACCAAACAGGCATAGATCAAGCAGGTTAGACCGCACACAAATCACACGCAAGCTGTTGGAATTAGGCATCCAAAATTACATCTAGGAGAAGGGATTAGTAGCTCTGTGGTGAATTAATGCGTGTGATAACAAAAGTGTGCATGTGTTAGGTTTAGTTTCTGTACATATATTGCAATGACATTTGTCTAACAAGGATATCAGAACCACGTATCCGAAGTATGTTCTACCTCCAGCTAAAATTCTTAAGAAGGCAAAAATAGGCTTGGCTATGAGACGATGTATGTGGGTTATTCGCATGTAATATCGGGTTAGTTGGTTTGACAAATCGTGGTTCAACATATATCAATGAAGCATGAAACTCTGACTTTGAAGCACGGAGGTGTCAATTATCACTTAAGAAGGTCATGTACTTCTTCGTTGGAAGTCACGGAAGTTCCACGCTTAGCTAAAGAGTAATAGGACTTAATGAAAAAAATGAGTTAGGTATACTGATCAAAAGTGTCACAGCATAGGACTACTGCTTCACCTTGGAGACACGTCCTGCTCTAGAGAACCGAAACGAGTAGCAGATACTTAAGTAATAATAATCCACTGAAGCGGAATACGGAATTCTCACTCGACCTCAGTAGGTTCGTAATCCCTAAAAGGACTTTGAAGGACAGCCCCATCACCTTTGTAGAAACAAATTATTTTAAAATATGCTACGACCTGTCCACGAGGTAATCAAGACATCTGGTGGAGACGTGGGCCATGAAGGTTCAGACCTATCTTTCTCACTAAAGTCGAAGGCTGCTTGCGTGTGGAACGTTTCAATTTTGGTAAGGAGGAAGGTGTACCGGTCAGGTATGTCATGAGGATTTTGATCCCATGAGTTGGATACCGTCTATAACTAACCGCATTTGATGTATTGACCAATAAAGAACGGAATTAGTCATGAAGAAATGTGAAATATTGGCCCAAAAGAGTGGGTGAGTGAGCTCTAGGAAGTAGAAACAGATAAGTTTCGAAACCAGTTAAATTAAAATTAAATAACAATGGGATATTAGATATTCTTCTCTTGAACATCTTTCACGTTTATATTCGAGACAGTTTGCTTACTTACTTACTTACCGTGTTAATAGAAATATTGAAAAGTGTATCTTGGCGGACAGAATAATACAGTATCAATTATTCAAATGTGTTGTCAATGTTCTGCAGAAAACTATATCCCTTAGGTATATTTAGCAGGAGATAATATCTTTGAGTGAGCTCTCTCCATCTACCGTATGTGACACGTGGTTTCAAAAGCAAGTTCAGGAGTGAAACCAATGACTACTTATTATTATTAATAATAATAACAATAATCAGTTAGGTCAATAAGGCCGGTCTCATAACCCTACTAAGAAGCTTTACCATAGTCTTATTGATGAGATCCAACAGAACGACTACCTTCTCTCCTCTCGAGACCCAATGAAAACCTGAACATTACTCACAAAAGATTTGAAGCGAACGTTAGTCGTAAAGAGGAATCTTTGTCATTGCGATACCTGGCTAAGGTTTCAAGAGGCCCTGTTTACAAGCAAAAGAAAATGGCACACACTTTTCTGACTAATAGAAAGAGTTAACTTCCGTTGTGGCACGTGATTTTCCGCTGTGCCAGCTGAACATGCATACCGGAATGCGATGTCTGCGTTCAGAAGTTGAGTTAAACTTGTAACTATCGTTTTGACTACGTGGTCAACCGAAACGTAACGATAATTAACGCCGTAAACTAAGTTTATGAAAGTCTGTGGGCCGTGCTGATCCGAATCCAACCAAGGTAACAGAAAACGAGTCCTCTGTGAGAGCCGCGTTAGGGCACCCAGATCACAGATCAAGCATAAGTGCTGCGTTTCAGTACTTATACATAGACAATGACCTCAATCTGAATCTAAGAAAATTGCTCCGTGAAAGATCAGCATAGCAAATCAGTGGTTAGTTAAGAATAAGGCAACAGGAATATTTCTTTAGAGTAGTAGTACAAAAATCATACTTCAGAATTACGAGATATTTTCGAGGATGTTTCTCAAAGTAGACCCTTTTCAGGGCAAATGAGACTTTCCCAAATTTTCTTTAGAATATAAACTAATAAATTACTATTTCATGTTTGTTCTTCAGAAATAGCTCTTTTTCATTTTCACTCATCCAAATCAGCTAGCCCAATCGATCAAAACCGGAATGTTCAACGGATTAACAATGAACAATTACAGCCCTGGAACAACATCGGACAAACCATTTCTTGTCTCCCCAAATGTAAATGGACAACAAGTTGCACTTGAGCTCGATACCGGTATGGCCATTACACTGCTGAAATCGAATACCTTATCACAGCTTCCAAAGATGGACCCACTTAAAACCCACTCCCGAATTCATAATGGTTAGGTGGTGTGTGTTATCGGTATCTTCCCTTGTCGCGTGTCCTACAATAATTGCGTGAGCCACACACAGAGTCATGTGACTGAGGGACCGGGCTGAACTAAGTCAAGACTGGTTTAACCATCATCCGTGCATTTCACTAATGTTTGCGCAAGTGAATTTTCATCATGATCATCTACAAATTTGAATGCAATTACGAAATTGTCTGACCAAACTAAATTGGGAAATCTGCTGCACACTTGCTGTTCTCAGTGAAAACATTACCGAGCTTCCGAAAGGTCCGGGACCTACCTTACGTTCTTCGTCATAAGGCCCAAAATTAAATAAGCTTCTTCAAAAAGCGAACACAACTGAACCCGTCCAGCATTCAGATTGGAAAACCCCTATAGCACAGGCATCAAAGCCCTACAGTACAGTAGGAATTTGCGGTGACTATAAAACAAAGGTGAACCAAGTGTTATAGTTTGATCATCATCATTTACCAGAGCTTGAGAGATATACGCAACTTTATCTGAAGTAAACATTTTACAAAACAACAAAATGAACTAGGTGATGACTCGTGCCATTGTACTGCAATTAACATTCACGAAGGTTTGCTTCTTTGCACCAACCTCCTACTCAGACTTAACTCTGCAACCTCTATCTTCAACGCATCAATGATTGTCTTGTTGAAGATATCCCCAATACGTATGAACACCAATTGGTGACTTTCTGCTCGTCCGAGACACCATTGATCAGCAATTGCTGACTTTGGACTTGGTCTCGAAAAGTCTATCTATTGTGTTGATGAGAGAGAAATGTGAGCTTCTGGTACAGGCTGTATAATACCTCAGATTTAGGCTGTCAAATTAAACTCTACTACCACTAGAGATGAAAATACGTGCTCCACTCGATGCACCATCACCTAAAAAAGTAGGCAAGCTTCGATCGTTTTAAGCGTGGCAATACAGTTTTCTTGATTCACACCGTTCGCAGTGGAGTATGCTTGTCCCCTTTATCTACTTCTAAGTATGGGAAATGGTTTGCATTGGACTGAAGCTGTCTTCAACACAATTAAGCAGATTACTAATTTACCACGTATTCCAATACTTTACGGTCTAGAAAAGCCAATCCTATCCCGTTTCAATGTTCCCCGCATATAATCTTGTTCCCGTGCCACTACACAAGTTTCGAGATACTTCAGAACTTCTCATTTCTTACTGTTGTCAGATATTGAGGACGGCAGAAAGAAATTACTAACAGCTTAACCGGGAAGCTTTGGCTATTATAGTTGGTGTAAAACGGTTCCATAAAAACTTTCTGGGAAGAAGTTTAACAACTTTACAGACTGTGGGTTTTTATTTTATTACTAGACGAGGGGAAAGCAATTCAACAAATAGCCTAACGGCCGGTGATTTGTTGGTTTCCTATCCTATCTGCTTAAAAATATACAATTCACCGCACTCTCGGACGATTCACTAGTGCCGCTGATAGCTTAGGCAGATTACTATTACCGGATACAAGTTCGACAGAATTCATTCCGCAAGAACTTGTGAATCTCAACCAACGCTTCAACCATTCCCCTGTTACGTTGACGGATATATGACCAGCAACAGACAAAGATGCGATGCTAGCCTTCGCCAAGCGGTACGTGCCGGCAGAATGGCCGGAACGGATACTTGACCAAATTATACCTGTCTCGTCAAGAATGCCTGAATTAAGTCCTCCAAACAAATTTCTGTTTTGGGAGCTCACGTGGTGGTTCCGAAGAGACTGCGATCGTCTGTGTTTGATAAACTTCATGATACCCATCCAGACATCATAAAAATGAAAGTTTTATCCACCTTTTACGTACGGTGGCTCGAACTGAGCGATAATATCCTATCAATTTTTGGGTCAGTTGCATTCTGCTGAGAAGACCAAGGTGGCCGTATACATCCCGGGAATGATTCCATCTGACCATTTCCTCTCCGTTCTACTGACAATTATAAAATCTTGAAGTTATCTTCTTGGAATGTGTACGTACTATATAAGTACACAAAAATTACAAAAGAGGATTTGTGAATTTCTTAACAGAATGGTATTTTCATATTCATAACTGTCAACAGCCCATATTGAAATTCGTTAAAGGTTACACATAACGAGTCAATTTTTGTGCAGATGTTACGAAATGGGGGGTGGGGAAACACGTGATGCATCAACAAGTATATTGCCTATCCACCACTGGAATGAACATCCTTAGGGAACATGAAACTTGATCACTCTAGGGAGGTGGAGGCTGTGAAAACGGCCATCTACTTTCGTCTATCTTCCAGTTG
>LOND01000516.1:18075-33457 GCA_014220965.1 Paragonimus kellicotti | reverse complement strand
TCGGAACGGGTGAGTGTGACAACGAAATGCTTAAAACTGAAAAGACACAGTACTTGTATATTGGCCTGCGACACTACAAATGCAAAGTAGTATGTGAAGTTCGCTCACATTACTTTATTACTTGTCAGGAAAACGCGGTTGTAAACGTCAGAACAAGCAGAGCAGTAAAAAGCGACATTGGTAAAAGTGTCAACACAGCCTTTTTCAACACAATCGTCACAACTGTTAGCCACAATGTCAGTTTAGGCGTTGCCGAGATTAATGCAGAGGTGGGTCACCATGACAACGAAAGAAGTTGTCAGAATGATAGATCAGTCTGACGTTGAATCCGCACAGGCCAGTGCGAATGATGGAAGTGCGATCGTTCATAGACTGTGGGTGATTAGAATATTGAAAGTAGATGAGTGGCAGGACAGGCACAGAACGGTTTGGCAACTGTTCAATTTCGCACCAGCGGTGAGATTTGACATATATTGGGAGTCGAGACGATGATTGTAGATAGATTTAAACGAAACATCATTAGACTGAGAAGAACTCTGAATACACACGAATAAGCAGTTGAAGGGAATAAGACAAGGTTGCATCTTTCTGCGGAGTCCAGTAGGAGCAAAATAAAAGAGGGAGGATAAATCCCGTAACTTGTCCACTCAAGTGCAAGGCAGCCTATGAAACACGGCGGTTTAATCCCTAGAAAATCATGTAACACATTTTGGGAATACAAGCTAGTGCAGAAGTTACGATTGGTTCGCAGTACGTAAGAATCTCTCACTGTCCACCTATGATGTTTTTCTTCATTAGATACCACTTGAAGCGTTTGCCATCATTTAGACTGAAAGTTAACGCTTACCACTTTTCTAGATCACAAGGAACAGCTATAAACCACCGGTTTATACCGACTTAATCAGGATTTGCCTATTCTCAGTTGACTAGGACAGTACTGAATTGTGAATTCCAGTAAACGTCGTGTTTTTACGACTATGAACAAAACTCGTTCAGACTCAGTGAGAACCACTGATGCTTAACCGTCATACAACCATGAGAAAAAAATCAGGCTGTTGTTAGGAATAAACGGAAGGGAAGGGGTAGGAAAACTCCGCCGGTTATTGGCTACTTAAACCAATGCACAGCATATTTTGTCAGTCAGATATCGTCCATTACCCAGATGACAAATCTGCACAACGGTTGTACTTCATCAACATTTACAACTGTTCAGTTAACTATATATAAATATATACTAACTGAATGTTTTAATATGCAGCTGACATGAATTTAATACGTCGTTTCCGTTATACCCACCTACATGTCTTAAATAATCTCGTTCGAATCTGTCCGCGGAGTAATTAGCTGCCCCTTTGGGACGTACGCCATTAAAATTACGGAAATTTTTGTGCCAATTTCTGTTTTTTTTTCAGTTTATGTTATTGCGAGAGAAGGAAGTCAGCCAGTATCGACTCGATGTGCTCGAAGAACTTCTTTCTTATCATATGAAAGTGAGTTTTTGGTGTTGCTAGGTAACACAACGATAATACAGCTGATAAACTACAATAATTTCAATCACAGCTTCCTCACGAATTGTTCTGTCCGTTTTTGTAAACGAAAAGCCGACGGTCTGTAATACTACGACCCTTGTTCTGGATATACATAAATGCTTCGATGAGATGACAGAAACCGTCCACTTTTCTGTCAATTTCGTCGATATTTTGCCGACATCCGAGCCTCTCAAAGAGGACGTTAAAGGTAGATTAGACGGGCGCTTTGCTTTGATCTGCGGCACACCACCACCTTAATTCGCTGTTTATTACATCTGGAAAAGAATTGCTTCAACAGTTCAGTGTATTATTTTTAGTCAACCATATACTAGAAATGTCCAGGAAAAGATCATAGGGACAGCTTCCACTTGTTTCATGGGTTAAAACAGTTTGTAAGTCAATTTCGCCGCAAAATTTCAATGAAACGTTTCAGTTTGCTCTAAACAGATGTTGACCAAACCTACCAAAGTGCCAGAATGTCCTGTTTACTTACTGGACTCAGGAGTGCTTTGAAGGAAGAAGGAAGTAATACACTTTTACATATGCAACGTTTGTGTGATACAAATTGAATCAATACATTGAAGTTTAAAAAAACCAAACCGATGAACCATATTTTATTAATCTATTTCAAGAGCTTAACGCATTCAATCCGTTCTCATGATGCTATCGCTACCATTTCTGCCCAAGTGATGACAAGTATGTGATAGATGGAAAGGACTACTTACCATATGGATTTAGTCCACACATTGTTATCAGTCTTAAGCGTGTGACTAACACTTGGGGGAAATCTGCGGTCCTTATATGGAATGATAGACCAACAGACCAGTCTAGATCGTGAATGATTTCCAAAGCCGACCTCCAATAACCAACACTTAGTAGTTTCAGTCGCATGACATGGATTACATGCTTTTCACTTCCACATCGAACCGCTGATCAGTCTTCATGCTCACCACATGACTACTGTCGAAGAAAGTGAGTGTAATGAATTTCTGCCGTAAGTTTTGTATTCTGAATGACTCATTTTTACTCCTCATCACAAGGGAACATTCCTTCAATCTATACATTAATAACGTTAACCGAAACACTGACCATCCGGCTGTTCGCCACAAGGTGTCTAGTTGTGGTAGTCCCTTCCGAAATAGTCGGGACCAATAAAATAACCTCTTGGTCTGCTTTGTGTAGGAAACCTGGCACATTCATCGGCGGTGTGCGTGACACCAGTGGGAAGCATATTTTACGATTTTAATGAAAGTTCATTATGACAGTTTGTAAGGCGCGTTCCTCTGTCTCTTTGTCTATCATGGCGATGATGATGCGCTTTGCTCACTGTTTCCAAAGGGTTCATTTACTTGTCGGTAAAAGCACGCGCAAGTTATTAAATTGCCATGATTCCCCTTATAAAGTAGCAGATTGCATCGAGTGATCATCCTCTTTTGTCCCATGTCACTGTTCTAAACTGGAATTACTACTGACTGATACGCAACAATTACACAGTTGCATGGTTGCATGGTTGAGTTAACGTGGATACTGTGTCAAGAATATGAGCAATTTGTTGGACCCCAATTATGGACCGTATTTGTCACAGAATATTGGGTAATTGCGCCGCGAATATATAGAATGGAGCATCCATATGTTCAAACGTTCGTCAAATAAGTACATCCTACTATCACATCCGTGATGTCCCATTGCGGTCAGACAACCATTATGAGATTATTACAAGTTAGTGTGACCAAGGCCAGTGGTTCCGTCAGCCCGGGAGTTGTATGAGTGACGACAAATCGAAGCATCGCATTGGTTTGCGGCCCATTGGATGTAAGTTGTCTGGGGTAGATTAGGTTACAGGTTTCAATGACTGAATGTTACTGATAAACGTCATGTTCTCTTTAGAGTGAACTCAAACCGACTTGAAGCCCAAACTGTCGTTCACAGTGGTATCATGAGGATGATTCACTAGGGTCCTAAATTTTTACAGAAGCCTCAAGAGATTGAATGAACATGGTCTTTTTAGGTAAAAGGTCTTTATTGGGGGACTGTTCAGCGGAGTGAACGCCGTACGTCGATAAGCAGCCAGTGGGGTGACATTTTTATAGGGGGTAAAGGACATATTTGTTCTCAGCCTTCAAATTCATACGAGCTTTGTAGGCTGGTTCACTTTGTAACTAAGGCGTACTGGGTTAAAGTTTTGTTCTTGTTGACAATAATTACAGTAAAACTTCAGGCAACTTCAACAGTTGGAAATTTTCACTGTGTCAAAATCGGGAAACAACTGGTCGGCTTGATGATGTGTTAAGTTTTTATTGGATGGTGATTGGTCGATGATGTGAGCAAGTTAACACGTGCCAAAATTTAATTTGTTTTCCGTGAAAAGTTTTGCCAGCCACTGGGGTACACGATCAGCGATTCGGGTAGTCGAATTCCCTTTAGGTTCGCCCGCTGCCTATCAAGATGACGAAACCAAGCTTAATAGCTGTTTCTATATCAATCACTTCAAGTGCGGTGATGTGAACGGGCTAAGGGTATAACCCTGTCTATATGTGACTAATAGTGAGGTGAATGTACACCGACCTAATAGCAGGAAGTCTGTTGTTAGAATTTTCTTGTGAGTGCAAACCGAAACAAGCCTAGTTGGTTTTTGCTTTTTCATCATTATCACCAAGATTCAATACTATTCATCAGTATAAAGATAAACTGAGTGCCTATTAATAGTCAAACTCAACTTTGTGTTGGTTCAGTTATTCGGTTAGTGTTTGGAGCTCCCGTAAACCTTCAGTTTTTGTATCAGTTAACGTTTCAAATTGAGGTTTGAGCACAATCTGATTCCACCGATAACTGAATTGTTTAAAAATTACAAAAAAATAACAGCTCTTTCATACGGCCCTTTATAAAATAATCCGAAACGATAACTCAGAATGAGCTCTATAAAATTTTAGCTGAAATAGTCCCCCAGATCTTTTGTGGATATTTGCGACGATACATTTGACACTGATAAGGAAACAAAACAGTTTGGGTTCGTCTTCTCCGCGTATCAGTTTCATTTTGTTGATCATATCTCCTCGCTCGTCAAGAATTGACCCTGAGGCTATCAGACTTTACAGAGAAAGTGAGTTGTAATGAGGTTTGTTTACAACGCATGCTTTGTCTCTAAGACTTACGTCAACAGATTTTGTCTGTTAGAATTAATAAGTTGGGCATGAAATAAAAAAGGCTCAGTTGGCTAGCTGTTCTGTTTTGGTTGTGGTAAGCTTATTTTTTTGCCTATAACTATTTCCCCTGTCAACGGAACCTTTGGTAAAGAAACGTTAGAAATCCACGGGTTCACTTGCATGCGATTGCAACGAACTTGACTAACTCCAAAGAATCTTCTAACCCGTTGTGCACTACATTGCCAGAAGGTTGGTGTGCTCAGGGTAAACTTAAAATGAACCAAATCCCCAACTACTTACAAGTGGTATAAGACATCGCCTGGCGAGTTTAATGAGATCGGAGATTTCGACCTGTCTAGGAAGTCCTAATCGCGGGGTTATCGATTGGAGTTAACAGACAGTAACTGTGTCTCCTATCGAGACGATCGGGCAACCTGATCATTACTCACAAGCGAAAGTGGTTGAGCGTTCACATATGATAATTCGGTCGTGCCTAATGTGAGGTCACTTCATGAAAGCGTGGCCGGAGTTCTAACCCCAGCCATGATGTTCAACTTAAGAATAAACCACCTCTGCATGAGAACTGCCTAGTCTGTCAGACTATAGAGCGGAAAGCCATTTTCGTCTGGGCATCTTGGCTTCTTTTATGCAACTCCTTTGTCTCCAGCTGAATGAAAACCTGTTCATCACTGATCCATTCTAATTTTTGGGACGTAAATGAGGTAGTCAGTTAGTACTGCTGTCGACTTGACGAATATTCAGGTTGGTGTTACGCCACCGTACTTGGCCAAACGATTGCAATACTTCCAACTGTTGTTGATTGACACTGATCTAGAGGAACGTGCAGTTTTATAAATGATTTCATTTAAGGATGACCTTGTTAGACAACAGGCGATGTAAGTCCATACCAAATTACGAGAACCCCCCCAGAATTATAACTCGTGATGGCTCATCCAAACGGCTTTATCCGGAACTACTGATCGCAAGACGATCAGACTTGGAGTTTTCTTCTCATGTTTCGCAACAAACTTGACGACAATGTTATACAGCATTTATTGTCCGTAAGGAAGTCGCCACCGGCATTAAAGAAATTGTATGATTCAGGGACTAAGTATGTTCGTTAATCAACAACAATCGGTGCTTGACGTGGAATTCGGAAATTCGTGTGACCGGTTTTGCGATTCAACACCCACTTCCATCGAAGACTAAGTGTGACTGGATGCTAAATCCGCTGTCAATGCTCATCATTACGCTTACAACTCGGCCCAGCATCGATCTTTGTTGACTAAAGAAGATAATTGGTTGCTGAAAGAGTTAGAATATCGAATACTGGCCATTATCAGCAATAGACATCTTACACAGATAAAGCTTAGATATAATTAGGTCGCGATTTTTTCGGAAGTCATCGCGTAACTTATGAAATACTAAAATACGTTAAAAGGTTTTCAAGGTGATGTGTCAGTTGTTCCATGTAGTTTCTTTTCATCTAATGACTTCTGCAAAACCTACTAGCCTGGACTAAGTCAAATGTGTAGCAATGGAACTGTCCACATAACACTATATAAAAATAAGGATTTGTTATTTAAAAATGCGTGTAATTTTATATAACGAGACCGCATTTCAAGAGTGGGAAGAATCCTAGTAACATTTCGAACTGCATTACCAGGTGGTTCGCTCAAAAATTCAGGCTACTGTGTAGGATTTCAATGGTTAGGGTGGGGAAGATTTGCTGTAGGCCGATAGTTAAAAAGGATTTCCAGTCTGAGATGCATGACACGATGTACTTTCCCGTAGAATAATATTTGATCTATTCGATTATTGTAGCAGTTTTGCTTCGAGCGTACTTAGTACTTCTCACAATACCTTTGGTGGGAAATCCTCCGACAGGTTGTCCACGCTTGTTGGTAGATTGATATGTAACCTGTGACGGAAGACTTCTTTTTCTCCTAATGATCCATTTCTTGTGACGAAATGCGTGTCAATGACAATCACGATGGATCTCTTGATCAACAGTGTATCGTTAATTAAAATTTCATCCGCAAGGCAATCTCGACAGTTTTTATCAGCTAGAGTGATTGTTGTGCCTTCTAACAACGTGTGCAGGTCATCAAGTTTTAGTTTCGTGCGAGCACATTTTTGGCCGGCACCTACAATATTTTACCCTTATTTCGATAGGCTGACAGTTGAAGTTTGACAAACTGTCTTAGTGTACATAGTTGAAAATTTTATCACTTTACTGATGAGTAGCGGAGGAGTTGGCTGAGTTAAATTAAACAACAGTCATATTTGTTCGCATTTTTCGCACTTGCAAACTAAAGTGTTTGTGAATTCAGATATGATAATTTGTTTATTCCCAATGTAAAATCAGTGGAGCACTGATTAACCCGGCTGCCTCGTAGACATCGTTACCAGAGTTTAAATCCCTTTCATTGTAGAGATGTGCGCCACTAATAAGCTCTAACTAAAACAAAACTCGATTCTATTGCTTTTCCTCAAAAAAGTCCGGCTGCTTAGTCTTTTCGAATTTGGAAGCTGCAATAGAACTGTGAGTAAAGTTTAATTTGAAACCCACCAAAGTTCATTTCCATAATATTGCATATAGCATCATCAACTTGCTTTGATGCAGTGTTTGCGTAAAACAGTCTGGCTTGCTATCTCTTGCCAAACTGTGAACCATAACACATTGCCACTCTTCAGTGAATGACAAAATTCCATATCCTTATATGGCCTTACTACACTTTATTGTGGATTTAATAGAACTTCTTAATTCTCAATTAACTTTGCTATCCAAATTTACGATGCCATTAATATACATGGCAAATTATTGTCGTATAATGTTGTTTAATGTCGTATGACGTTTAAACGAAATTTTGCAAAACTCCAGGCAGAATCGTTTGCGTAACAATAATTTATTGTCTACTTATTCGTTGGACTTGTTATTTTCTAAAGACAGATTTTAAGTATCTGAACACGCAGATATACTGGACACAATGTATCACACACAATAAAAATGAAACCGTTAGCTTATATGCTGAACAGTAGTCACTAACTCCGACTTTTTGGTCATCACGGGTGGCCCTTTGAAAGATAAGTTTTTCATCAAATGATGACACTGAAAAGAGATGCTGGTAAAGTTTTCATTCAATCATGTCTCTACTCTGTGTATTCATGAGTGAGCACATATCAGCTACTCATGAATCCACAGATCTGACCCGTGCGCCGTATGTGTGCACCAGCTTACAAAGTATCCCATGAATGTGAATGGAATGGTTTGTCTGCCATAACCTCTATAATTTCGACATACCGCATTGAGGTGTTTGTTTGTGTGCGTGTGTGTGTGGTTAGGTCACGCCAAACAGATACTATGTGGGCAACTCCATTGTGACCGATACAAGTACAAGATATACTGACTGCTGGCAGTATTGTCATCATCTGTCCGGCGTAGAGCATGAAGACCCACTGTAGCATTCGAACACCGTAAGGTCGTTTTATGATTTTCCATTAATGTGTGCAACCCAGTAGTTGGTCACCTTCCAGTTTTCGAACTGAAAACGCGTGTCACATGTTGCTGCGCAATCTTTGCTGCTAGTTATTTAGTTGTCATTTAACTGTATTCACTCAGACACTGTAAACTGGTTACTTTATATGTATGCTGTTGCCAAGGTCATATGACTGGACTGACTTTTGTTTTCATAAGCTGATGTTGTAATGCGTTGTCTAGGCAGATGGCTGTGCCACGTTAGCAGTCTGTTCGGATTCCCCTAACAGCTCCGAGCGTACTTTTTTGACAAGTTATTTCAGCCAAAATTGTTCAAGTTTTCTCATCTTCAGTTGTCCATACCCGCCTAAAGTCTTCACCAGTAATGAAACGTGATGAACAAGTTCCCTCACAGTGCGCCAACTACAAACTTCAAACAACACAATAAATATCGGGTTGGTGTTAAGTGAGCATTACGTGACCTCTAATACATTGTGAATCTCAATTCTTTTTGCGAGTATGGAGGTTTGATCGCGCCACAAATGTAATTGGCAGTTCAGCAAAAAACTCGTTTCGAAAACATTTATTCTGGAGACAAACAGATAATTTCTTGTTCATGACTGACAGTATTGGTGCACGCATTGCTCGCCCCGTTGGCTAATGCTAGTGTGACTACGTTTGCTACGCCGTAGACGTTCTGAATCAAGATGCTGATATTAGTCCTACCGATGGGTATTACTGATGAACAATTGTGATTCGGTTACCGACGACTGATAGCCCGGACAACTCACTAGTTTCTGCTCGTTTCCCGATTCCACTGTGATCGTACTGCTCTACTACTGATTGTCCACGAATTGAATAAAAACATTTTGTAATTGCATTTGATAATCACAATTCTATTGTCTACCCATCTTTCGGATGTCCATGAATAACCGACAAGCGTGACAATCGGGTGACAATCGGGTGACTGGTTGCATTCAGTAAGACTGGCGAATCCACTGCCACATCGTTTGCTCGGCAATACACTACGTCCACAAAATTGAATCAAGCCGTGCCTATTGTAAGGTTATTGGAAGTGCGGCTAACACGTTAGTCAAGCAACCAAAAGAGCCTGCATGTTAGGTTCGATCCGGAACAGGATATGCACTACTGATGAGCTCTAATAAGAGCGAAACTCGAGTCTAGTGCTTCCTTTCGAAGTGGGCTAGCCGAAAGGCTTATCTGAATGCGAAGGCCGCGATTTACTGTAGATTATGTTTATAATGAAATAGTCTAACTTCTCGGATTTCTGTCAATAATTTAAACTATTCTCCTCCCCCAGTATGATTAGAACAATATCTTCTAATTAGAAGAGCCGTCTTGATCAAGGAGTAATAAACTAGGGTGAACAGAGTGGATCTGGTTAGTCTCCATTCTAAACGATCGAGTAAGCTTAATACTAGTCACATAAGGTTGTGGTTAAGGGCTAGAATACGACTATTGGTCAAGCCTATAAGGAAGTTACTGGCATTAAGGTGAACGTAACAGTGTCACAATCACGGGAGCCGAAGTGCGAATTCTGGTCCGGATGAGGATATGCACTATTCATTGGTTCTGTTCGGAACGAAACCTGATTCCAGTGCTTACTTACAAACTGAACCAGCCGACTAACTTATCTGAATGCAAAGGCTGCATTCATATTTGCGTGACGGCCAGTGAGCAAACGCTAATCTTCCCAAACCTCAGTCCTTAAATACACAGTAATCAGTTATTTACCAGAAGCTATTTATTGCCTCAAAACGAATGGGCCTCGTTTAGTTTCTCATACTGCGGCCAGTAGTCTGAACAGTTAAAAAAATTCTAAGCTTCCACTTTTCTAGATCCTAGCAGTCCTAGGATTAATTATTCAACCATACTACTCGTTATTATTATGTTATGTTACGCTGAAGTGTACGCCGCTTTCATCGATTTTTTGAATAAACCTTCCATGTGATACACTCTTTCTTGACCCGCAGAACTGTTGTACAAAGAGTTTACGCCGACGTTAATAAAGTCTTTCATATTCTGTAAAAGTACCGAAAGCTGAAGGTTCAAATAGACAAAAGAACCATCGGTATGCGTTTCCATCATCCTTGGATACAACATCAGTCTGGTGTTGAGGTATTTAACACGTTTGTAATCCACAATCGGTATGACGGGTAGCTTAGCCCTATATATCTTTTGGTGAACTAGTAAACTTTCCAAGTTTTTGAACAAATGTAAACTTTGTCAAGTTAAGTAAATTTTGATGCGCGCGATGCATACAAATTTTTTAACTTCATTTCCTAAATTTTGTCTATTTACACCTCTCAAGTTTCTCACTTTTTCAACAGAGACCCGATCGATGTTCTTTTAGTTTGGTCAATGTAAAACCATGGAGCATATGTACGTAGAAAGTCCGGACGGAAGTCATCTTTCAAGATTGACCTGGTTATAAAAATGAAGTTAAAATTCAACTTCCACGATATTTTAAAGCTGTCTTTGCAATAGCACTCAAGTTGTAGGAGATTTATCAATGAAGATGAATCACATTTGCCTTTTATTTTCATACAGTGATAGTTGCATCAACTGTGCATCTCAATCATTTGTATATGTGCTAGTCATGTGACAATTATGGAACTATTTTTTACATCGGGAGTAAAATATTCACTGGTAATGCTCGATGAATTTAGGTACTCCTACAACTTCCAGCTGAAAACGTAAATGACTATAAGCAGCTAAATGATAATCTAGGAATTACAATGTCCATAGTATTGAACAGAAAATTTTGTTATGATGCAAGATATCATTTTCTGACTGACTCGTGTATGCGCACTACCAATGAGTGAGCGATGACGTTTTAGACAACTGACAAAAACAAAAGTAGTAGGCTGATAGTAGTTTGAACTTTCTGGCTATTAAACCGTCGCTGCTTGTTAAAAAATACACGAATTTCTCGACCTGTTTGTCACAGTTTATTCTATTTAGTTACACTCTAATCACGTCACTGTCAGTTCCACTTCTTTAAATTTTCAAGGTCACTAATCACTACACGTTGTATATTTCAGGCTTTTGAGGGCGATGTGGAAACGCTGTGTTTACGAGAAAGTCATCCCTTTGATGAACAATGTCCCCCAGATTTCCATCGATTTACGTTTGTGCCGCGCAGCCTAAACCACGTGGATTCTGTTCAAGTATGTGTTCATACGTACACGAATTCTTCACAACCAGAGAGCCATGTGGTCGATAAAGTGATTCTTGTGATGTGTTTAGTAACTAGTGACCGATAAACCTTCTTGCAATAGGTTCTGTTTTCCCACTATCTGGTAATGGGGATTGCATACAAAAAGTAGTAGCCGCTTTTGCAATAGTGCTGAATATGTTACACTGGCCTCCGTAGTATTCCAACGATCAGCCTATCTCACAGGCACGTTTCCATGTTCTTTGCTAACAGTTTGATGGCTTTTGATCTTTTGATCGATGGTTTTCCCCAATTTCTATAGTACGAAGATGTCTGTGTTCTGGAAGATTAAATCATTAGGTCCATTTGGCTCCCTATACATAACAGAGGAAGCATTTGAAGTAGACTGTATAAAATATCATTAACAGTCTCAATTTTATTCGCAGCTTGCTATCCGCCAATGGAATTGATCCATGTCTGAGTGATGCAGCGTACGTCATACTAAAAATGTATCAAACAAATGGGCAGCGATGAGGTTTTGTCCGTCGTTTTATTGCGGAAGCTTATCACACTCGTTTCGTTGCTCGCGGTTGCAGTGTGCAACCAGTGTGGTGTAGCTGTAGCAAAAAATACGTGACTCATAGTGGATGTCATTGTTTCTCAGGCGTTTGGATTAGTCAAACGGACAATTTAGGTTTGTGTGAAACCTGAATTTCGGACTAACACTAGGACCACAAATTCGTTTGTTTGTATGCATCTCGTCCTTTTGTCAAGTTTTAAAAGGTGTATATTTATCATAATGCACAAAATTTCCCATCCTTTTCATGAAATAAAGTCCTGCAGCAGTCTTTCAACATGCAACATCATCAGTCACATTAGTTGGATCCCACAACCGTCCCAAAAGATCATGTCAAAAACAACCATTTGGATCCTCATCGACTTCCTCCCGAGGGAGAGCTATCGCCAGTGTTCATCCTGTGGGATCGATAACTGGATGTGCCCCCATAAGACACATACACATGCACTCTTTTTAGGTATTTCTATAGGGTTGTCATTTCGGAATGTTGTTAGCTCTGCAATCCCAAACAACTAACCAACCATATGATGTTGTTGAGATGAATTCGTCAACGTTTGTGAACTTGAGGAACAGGAGCGATGATAAAATTACGATCGAGCTCAAACAAACCAATCTGAACACGTCGGGGACCATGTACGGATGACACAAATACGCCAGTATGGATAATAGTTGCAATGAACAGCGTTGTCGGACCAAAGGACAAAAGTCAGGTTATCTGCCTTCAACCCTTCCCAGTAGGCCAGATGTAGGACATACTAAAAAAAAAAAGAAAACCGATCAATATTAGGCGAAAATAAAATCGCGGGCAATATGTTTCAACCGCACAACTGTTGGTGCTTATCGAGATACTGACCTGCTCCTGTTTGCTAGAACATCCTAAACTTTGCAGCTTTGCTTGCTTGTATTTATTGCCAAGAAGTTATTGATTCTTCGATTCGCAGAAAACATTTTTCTATAATGTTAACTGATCAATTGTGTTGACACGCCTAATTCACCACTGGACGTTCTGTTGTTTGCCACCCAGTATTGCCATCTATGATAAAATAGTAAAGTGTCAAACTAGAAACTGTAAAATAAAAAGACATTTACTTGTCTGGTATGTTGTACAATGTGCGTTTCCTGTGGTTCACTGCCACTCTCAAAGACTTGTGTTCCGTTAGTTATGTGAAAACCTTTAAACCAGTACCACTTTTCTCTTCCAATATTCTTGACTGGAGTATTCATTTTGTGACCTACTGTTACCCATAAACCTGTTAACATTTCTGACGAAAATTTCGTTTTTTCAAAAGTAGTGAGTGGCCGTGTAGACCTTTTAATAAATCTCTCAACAGCAAATGATAAATGCAGTTTGCGATGCAGATTTTAGTGTAGAGACTGGCTTTACTCGACGACAACTAGTTAACAGACGTTTGTAGTAGGCAATGACAGATTTTCTAATTACTTCCTGTTATGTGAAGATAAGCAAAGCTACCATTTTCAGTCGTTTTAGATATCGAAATATCGTGGTCGTCCTAGTTTCAAACGACTGTGTACCTTTCCAGTGTGGACTTGGTAATGAAAATGGGAACAGTGACCTCTGTTTAAGATTAGATAATTCCTGGTCATGTTTGAACACGTAACCGCTCATATGAACATTCGCAATTTTGGTACTCTAGTGAAATTTTCAACTGTATTACTGATTAGATAACATCAGTTTGTACTCCACAAATTCATGGGGAGTTGAGCTACGACAGTTTCATGAAACACTGCCGTAGGATTCTGGTGAAGTTTTCTGACCAAACCGTAAAGAATTAGTATTCACATCCGAAGAATATGATTTTTGGTGATTACATTCATATGAAAGCATACTGCATGCAAATTGAGCTTACTTAGATGAAAGAACTGTTTTATACTGTCTTGCTTGCAAACCGAATAATTTTTACATGTCCCAAAAACGGGACCGCGTTGTAAAGTCCTTTCTGCATTGAATACGTTCAGCAAAAACATCCGCTGCACCGGCATCACTTATGACAAGCGCTTAGATTCCTTGTATTGCAATCAATTTTCTCATCATCAAATTTGTGCACAACTGTAAGTTGCAAGTTAAAAACACCAGATAACGATACGAATTAGCTAAGCGACATAGATCTGATGTCTACTGTCCGTCAAAAGGAAGGAAAGCAAGTTAAATTTCGAATTTAGATTATGCAGACGAAGTGTGACCCTCTAAGCTGTCATGAAATGAAATTGCTAACAAGCACTACCCAGAGGATTTGGGCTTATGACATCCACCATAAGCCTCACAGGATACAAACCACCATTCATGGAGACCCCTGCTATATTTTGATCTCTTTCAGGCTGCTATGTTCATGTTTGTTCAACTGCATTTCGTGCAACGATGGCAAATTCCAATACCGGTCCTGACTCGTTTTATACTCACAGTGCAGAGGAATTATCGCAACCCGCCATACCACAATTGGACCCACGCGTTTTGTGTGGGACACTTTGCATTTCTGTGTCTGACAAACGCTTCGCAACGGCTACAAGGCTACTTGGATCCATTGGAATTATTCGCATTGCTTGTTGGAGCGTTGTGTCATGACATTGATCATCGAGGCTACAACAATGCTTATCAAGTTAGTGTTGATCTGACCATGGCATTTTTTTATTTATTGTGGAAGTACGCTTTGCCATCAGTTTTCCCCTACGACTATATTTGAGTCTGAAAGAGTTGTGTTCATAGTCGAAAAAACACGACGTTTACTGGAATTCACAATTCAGTACTGTCCCAGTCAACTGAGAATAGGCAAATCCTGATTAAGTCGGTATAAACCGGTGGTTTATAGCTGTTCCTTGTGATCTAGAAAAGTGGTAAGCGTTAACTTTCAGTCTAAATGATGGCAAACGCTTCAAGTGGTATCTAATGAAGAAAAACATCATAGGTGGACAGTGAGAGATTCTTACGTACTGCGAACCAATCGTAACTTCTGCACTAGCTTGTATTCCCAAAATGTGTTACATGATTTTCTAGGGATTAAACCGCCGTGTTTCATAGGCTGCCTTGCACTTGAGTGGACAAGTTACGGGATTTATCCTCCCTCCTTTATTTTGCTCCTACTGGACTCCGCAGAAAGATGCAACCTTGTCTTATTCCCTTCAACTGCTTATTCGTGTGTATTCAGAGTTCTTCTCAGTCTAATGACGTTTCGTTTAAATCTATCTACAATCATCGTCGACCCCAATATATGTCAAATCTCACCGCTGGTGCGAAATTGAACAGTTGCCAAACCGTTCTGTGCCTGTCCTGCCACTCATCTACTTTCAATATTCTAATCACCCACAGTCTATGAACGATCGCACTTCCATCATTCGCACTGGCCTGTGCGGATTCAACGTCAGACTGATCTATCATTCTGACAACTTCTTTCGTTGTCATGGTGACCCACCTCTGCATTAATCTCGGCAACGCCTAAACTGACATTGTGGCTAACAGTTGTG
>LOND01000515.1:127670-143253 GCA_014220965.1 Paragonimus kellicotti | reverse complement strand
CAGTAATCTAAAATATCGCCTAGCAGGTTTAATGAGATCGGAGATTTCGACCTGCCTAGGAAGTCCTAATCGCGGGGTTATCGATTGGAGTTAACAGAGTAACTGTGTCTCCTATCGAGACGATCGGGCAACCTGATCATTACTCACAAGCGAAAGTGGTTGAGCGTTCACATATGATAATTCGGTCGTGCCTAATGTGAGGTCAGACGCGCCGTGGTCATCATCATCATCATCATCATCATCATCATCATCATCATCATAGACAGCAATACATCAGTGGTTCACACTGATGCTTGACTGCCACACAACCACGAAGAACAAAGAAAGAAAAAAAACTTATATGGAAGAAGAAAAAGAGGAGGGAGGGGAAGTGGACCTAACTACTAAAAATAGCTACGTCTATATTCAAACATACAACATCAAGGCGCCTACACCTTGCAAACAAACAACCGAGCTGTAAGTGAAAGTAAGGCGTCATCAGCAAGACAGCTTCCTTACGGCTTTCACTGCCCCGCATCATTAAGTGCACTCACTTCACAGACAACTCGGCCAAACAACGACAACATTCACGCCACTGAGCTCGATTAGCCGCCTCACCTAACGTCTCAAGCCACCGACTCTGTGAGTCGCGAGGGCCCCAGCCCGGGAGACGAACCCGACCTACAGTGACCAACCCCTTCGTAAACGATTTCATTTGTCTACGCCAGGTCATCATCTGTCCACCTTGCGCCAGTCGGCCGCAGCGTCCGCAAACAGTGCTCGGTGTGGCAAACGACTATCTGGCATCCTTAGTACATGACCTAACCATCTCAGTCTGTGCAAATGTAGCGACTGAACAAGAGAACTCGTTTGACAATCAGTGCCAAACCCGCTTCCTAACCTCCTCGTTGCTTACTCGCTGGTGCCACCCGATACGAGCGATTGAACGCAGACATCGGTGGTCAAATACCTGGAGACGGTTCACGTCCTCTACTCTGAGCGGCCAGGTTTCGCTGCCGTAAAGTAATACAGCCCTCACTGTTGTCTGATATACGCGACCCTTAAGCTTCAGAGAAATACCTCTCTGTCGCCATAGGTGTCTTAGATTAGCGAACACCGCCCTAGCCTTGGAAATACGCGCTTCTATTTCATTCCCTACACCTCCGACGCCACCGCTGATGCAGCTTCCCAGGTATACAAACCGGTCAACAATCTCCATGACTTCATTATCTAACATTAAATCTACGTGATCACAACAATCTTGCAGAAGCACTTTGCATTTTGAGGCTGCAAAGCGCATTCCGAAGTACTTAGCAGAACGCGAAATAGCGTCCAGTGTTGTTTGTGCCGCTTGAAAGTTGTCAAACAGCAATACCTTATCGTCAGCATAATCAAGATCAGTCAGTCTTTCACCAGGTAGGAGGTCCACGCCGGCATCATTTGAGTGCCGCAGACAGTCCTCCATTATTTCGTCTATGACGAAATTGAACAAAAATGGTGAAAGGGGACAGCCTTGACGTACGCCGCTCCTGGTGCTGAAACTGTCAGACAGTTCACCGTAAACCCTAACCTGAGCTGAGGTATGGGAATAAAGCGCCGACAGTATGTTCACATACTTAGTCGGTACACCCCTACGTTTAAGCGACTCTAAAAGTGTAGATCGGTCCACCGAATCAAACGCACCTTTATAGTCGAGGAATACGGCGATTGTTGGCCGGCGGTACAGATTACTGATGAGTAGTCGGGGATTTGGTTAATTTCAAGTTGAACAGTGGCAAGGATATGCACTACTGACGAGCTCTAATGAGAGCGAAACTCGAGTCTAGTGCTTCTTTTCGAAAGGGGCCGACTGGAAAGTCTATGGGAATGCGACAGCTGCGATCAATTGTGGGTGATGTTCAACTTGAAATGTCTAAAACCTCTTCATTATCCAGTGCTCTGACATGGTTCCGAACATCTGTCTATTTCAGCGGGTGGACACGAACGTGGTACCGTTCAACCAGCTTCATTCGTAAGGACACGTCCGTAGGATGGATGACGACCGGATTCAGAAGCAGCTAGTACACGGGCAACTGAAAACACGTAAACGAACTCCTGATTATGAGAAGCTGCGACACCAGTATGTTACGCACGCAAGTTTTCCACGTTAAAGCGTGGATTTTGGATCTTAGAGAGACTAAGCCTTAAACCAGATAGACCACATGGCAGTTAGTTATAGATGCCGGGGTTACATTCAGTATTGTCATTATTACTGGAGCACACATTTGCATTTAGCTCGTGCTTCGGTACGTTGTTTCTTATTGCTTTCGCTGAGCGGCAAACGCACTGACAGCAGTGGCTGACTGTTGGGATGTTGGCTATGCGGTCCATAAAACATAATTACCAAACCAGCCTAGAAAGCAACCTTAGCAGTTCTCACCCCGAAGATCCTAACAGCTGCTGGACTCAAATCTCACAGGACTATTCATGAAGCAGGATACTGTAGCATATGACACAGGGTTCGCTGACTGAACAAACATTGGATCTCGGAGAAATCCCTGGAGTTGTTAGAAGCCAGACGGAACATTCCTCCTGGCAGTTCATATAACAAGTTTAGGAGAGATATCCGTAGGAAACTGAAACGTAGCCTAATCGCTGATCGTGAGGTTTTGTCTAATGGAGTAAGTTATGGAAGCGGAAGCCACTTTTGCTTCAAGGAATATCGGCATACTCTTTAAGCTTATTTTTGCCACTAGATCAAAGTGTCATGTCAGTAAAGCTATCAGCGAGGCAGATGGCACACTAATCTATAATAAGTCCAGAAGGTTAGAGCGTTGGGCGGAACACTTTGAGGGTCAATTTAGCTGGCCTCCTGCTTCTACTGTGTTGCCGCCCCAAACCTGGCTGGTAGATTTAGGGCCATCCCCAAAAACTGTGGTCCGAAGTTTCACTTCAGCTCTCGAACGTAATAGGGCTGCTGGCCCAGATGATCTCGTGCCGGCACTTTTCAAAGAAGGTGGAGAGGCGTTAGTAGAGGCATTGACTCAGTTGTTTCAACTTGTGTGGACGACGGAGACCATCCGTCCGTGTTGGGGCGATAAGGGGTTCTGGCATCGATTATACTTCGTTGATTCACTGCAGCTCGGGAGCCAATCATTAATAAGGAACAAGCAGGGTTTCGCCCTGAGCGGGGTTGTATAGATCACATTTTCACCCTTCGCCAAATTCTGGAGCAGCGTCATGTGTACCGCCGGCCAACAATCGTATTTCTCGACTATAAAGGTGCGTTTGATTCGGTGGATCGATCTACACTTTTAGAGTCGCTTAAACGCAGGGGTGTACCGACTAAGTATGTGAACATACTGTCGGCGCTTTATTCCCATACTTCAGCTCAGGTTAGGGTTTACGGTGAACTGTCTGACAGTTTCAGCACCAGGAGCGGCGTACGTCAAGGCTGTCCCTTTCACCATTTTTGTTCAACTTTGTCATAGACGAAATAATGGAGGACTGTCTGCGGCACTCACAAGATGCCGGCGTGGACCTCCTACCTGGTGAAAGACTGACTGATCTTGATTATGCTGACGACAAGGTGTTGCTGTTTGACAACTTTCAAGCAGCACAAACAATGCTAGACGCTATTTCGCGTTCTGCTAAATACTTCGGAATGCGCTTTGCAGCCTCAAAATGCAAAGTGCTTCTGCAAGATTGCTGTGATTACGTAGATTTAATGTTAGATAATGAAGTTATGGAGGTTGTTGACCGGTTTGTGTACTTGAGAGACTGCATCAGCGTCGGCTGCTGAGTTGTAAGGAATCAAATGGGAGCATGTAGCCCTGGGGCTGGGACGTTATTCGTTAATGTATGATACATCTGGTAACAGACATCTCTCTGGATCTTAAGGGTCACGTGAATAAGGCGACAGTGAGGGCCGTATTACTTTACGGCAGCGAAACGTGGCCGCTCAGGGTAGAGGACGTGAACCGTCTTCAGGTATTTGACCACCGATGTCTGCGTTCGATCGCTCGTATCGGGTGGCATCAGCGAGTAAGCAACGAGGAGGTTAGGAAGGCGGTATTTGGTAGTGATTGTCAACTGACTCACAGAGTCGGTGGCTTGAGACGTTAGGTGAGATGGCGGCTAATCGAGCTCAGTGGCGTGAATGTTGTCGTTGTTTGGCCGAGTTGTCTGTGAAGTGAGTGCACTTAATGACGCGGGGCAGTGAAAGCCGTAAGGAAGCTGTCTTGCTGATGACGCCTTACTTTCACTTACAGCTCGGTTGTTTGTTTGCAAGGTGTAGGCACCTTGATGTTGAATGTTTGAATATAGACGTAGCTACTTCTAATAATCAGGTCACTCGCTTCCTCTTTTTTCTTCTCTCCTCTTGTACAGGATTTGATTTTTCTTCTTCATGGTTGTGTGTTAGTTAAACGTCAATGACAACTCGTGATGTATTGCGGTCTTTGATGTTGATGATGACCTTAGGCGGGTTGGTGTGGAAGAATGCGATCCGGATGGTCTTCCGACTGTTCGGTGACCTTAAGTGCAAGCGCGCGATACTAAAATGACCTTTTGGTGCCATAGGTCACAGTGATTTGACTGTTTGGCGTCGAGATTAATGTGACCGCGTATGCGCTGGTTGTTTCGGATTGTCAGGTTACCAGCGTACTCACAGTACACTGTCACCGAAAATAACACGAGTACAAGTAATTTATATAATGTTATTTTTGTTCGTATCAACCAACTGCCGTCGCTTGGTATATCACCCGCCCTACTTTCAACAAAGCTAGGCCATCGTGGCTTTCTGTCTTTTATTTTCTTCAGCTGTGTTGGTGCATTGTATGATGAATATCTCGTTCGTCTTCCAGCTCAACTTTAACTTTTTGCTTTTTCAATCCTATGTAGAGTGTACTAATATGTATTCTTGCGTTAAACTACTCCCTGCTCTGTACTTTCATTTTTCTCCCCAGCTCACCTCTTATTATGGAAGTCTGTCGAACTTTTGTCTCCTAGGGGTGCGTTTCGCTTTCATACCCTCTGGGTAACCAGCATTGGCAGGCTAGATCACAAAGACTCCCACTCACACACTTCTTGATCTTATCCTTTCGGACTTTTATCGGATATATAGGGTTTGAGTGAAACCACAATTGGTGCAGCGTAAACCACTGGCACTGAGTGTTATGCATTTGTGTCCTTGGTCTTCGGTCACTGTAACAGGCTAATCCGAGACGCATGCCCTCAATCAATACATTGCTGTCTTCCTGTCAAGAGTTGTGAATAGTCCGCCTTCTTCTTCAGGTTTACAAGTTTACATCTTACTTTTTGCTAAATTAGTTTCGGAGTGATTTTCTCTTATCTGGTGCTGAGGACCTTAAAGCATCTTTTTAAGGATAGATCCGTGTATCTTATTAATTGTCTGCGCTCAACTTCCCGCCTCCACCCTGTTTCACCACCGAAATATCGATTATCTCTCTCTTTTCTACTAATATTGACACTTAACTGCTCCCACCAACTGGCCGAATACATTACTCACTGTTTCTTTTTACCATTAAGTCATGCGTATCAAGTAAGGCAGCTCTACGGCACTTCTATTTGAAATCCATGTTCATCTCCCGGGACAGTCGAGTCGTAGACTTCTCTCTCACTGATAATTGTATGTGGGGTTACTCACCTCGAACTCTAGACAATATTACTGTGGTCTTCCATGTTTTTGTAGAACATATTGTGTTGGATCTATTCATACGTGCCCCGAGGTCAGCGTCGCTCCTCCACACACTCCTCCCGGAACCACCCCTCAAGCGTGAGCCGAGAGGTCCGTCGAAAACCCACAGCGACCAGATCGGGGACAACGTGGGCGACCGGATGAGTCATCGCTCGACTGGATCGGATCAACGGGCGAGGCATGGCAGGCAAAATATGATGGATGACCTGATCGGGGCGCGGTTATTCCAACACTCAAAGGAATATCTCGACACGGCCGCGGAATACGGTCAAAGCCCACAGTGGATAGAGTGTGGACAACACGGCGACCGGACGAGCCATCGCCCCCACAGATCGGACACAACAGACGATAGTTGAGGGGCAGAAAACCCCCGATGAAGGCGCCGGGTCACACACATAAACGGCAGAAGTGCACACGACGCTAGTTGTGAGCGAACCGGGGGGGGGGGTGTGTTGTGGACTGGAATGCTGATTCATAAACGCGAGCGCATGCGTAGCGTGGTAACTATCGTGTTGGACAATAAAGATTGTGCTTTATTGGACGCCTTCTCGCTACAATATGTCTGATATCTTCTACCTTTTATTTCATTTCTTCTGTTCGGCCTTTTGTCTGCCCCTTATTCTGCACACGATTGCAACAGTGTGCTTCAGTTCACTACCTTTCGAATGACTATCTGAGAATCTTTATCATGTTTCTCAACAGCGTTGTTTTTTGCCGTGCTTGTGAGGTCTCATCTACGTTCTGCAGTTATTTAATAACCTTTTTCTTTTCGTCGTCCCCGCATATTGAAACAAAGACTGTTATTCTATACTCAGAAAATGATATATCTGAACTGCCACAAAGACAGAACAGTCTTTCGCAGATTTCTTTGAAAATGAGTGCTGCGGATGCTCCACCATCCCGTTGTCCATCTAGTCCTCCTCTGTTTGAGCCGCCCCTTCTGCCCCGCACTTTGCTACAAAGCTGCAGCGTGACTATAGAACAGCCTGTTTCTACTGGTTTATCTACCTAGCTTGTCTTTGTTTTCCTCACCGTATTCAGCTTTCACGGAACTCCATCCTCGACATGCACGAGTGCCGCCCAACAGCCAAGATGTGTTCTCACCATGTACGCTTTCAGGTGACCGGGCTCCAAATAAGCCGCTTTCCGAGGCTCAGTCAACATCCGATAAAACCAGTGGATCTGACGGTCGTTCTAATGAACGTAGCCCCCTCCGATGCGATACCGTAAACTCTTCGGCTTCCAGTTCTCGTTCAGTCACAACGGACGCTGTTTATTGTCGGATTTGTGGCCAACCGCACGACCCTAACACAGCACATCGGTACAATTATACTCAGGCTGTGGACTCTGATTTGTGTTGTATGGTGGTGTCGTTAAAAACTGTTGGCTTGTTCAATCTTTGCAACTCTTATTCTGCTACTTTTTACTTCACACCTTTAGATTACGTTGGGATAATTCTTTGTATAGACTAAACTGTCCATACTGCTTTTGCGGTTTATTGATGTTTGTTAACCAAAGTAATTTCTCAACCGTTGTGAGACTGAAATTTTTACTTCCCAATCAGGTAAACAGCCAAATACCTGTTTTTTCATATTTATAAAGATTGCATGGCTTAAATCTACATATTCAAATCGAAACGCAGTAAGTGTGGTTTGTCAGGGTCATATTTTTGTGACCGCAAAAGACGTTTGTAGCGAGTTGTTTATTACAAGAACATCCATTACAAGGTATGCGAACTTATAGGGCAACCAACACGAACATTTTCATGGCTGATGTGTATCCGCATCCGTTGGCAAAAATGCATCTTGGTCGCCTTGGTAACACTTCATACACAGTGCAATGTACCAGTTTCCGATAGTCGATTATGGTTTCTGGCATTGCGATTTGCCGTTTAGTTTCCGCGTGTATGGTTCGCGCCATACTACCAAAAACGAAGATGCGTGATATACAACATTTTACTCCCTTCCTAGGTTCCTTGACTCCTTCGCACCTGCTGACGAATTCTCTTCGATCGACTCAGTATTGTCTCTCGATTCATTTATCTTTGCATCGACCGAGTCTATGGTCGTTTGGCTCCGCTTTTCAGAAACTTGTTTGTCTGCTGTCTTCTACCCATTCTTATCTCCCTCTTTGTTGGTGTATTGTATGATTAATGGTTTGCCTGTTCCTTTCGTAGTCCAGTCTGAATTTCGTACTTCATTCTTATCCTCTCTGGAATGCAGTAACATACAGTCGTATACTGAAATGCTTCTTGTATTACATTTTACACGTCTTCTCAGTAGATCTTGTCATTGCAATCTTTGTTTATTTTTCGAGAGATAAGAATTTCCTTTTCCTGCCAGCCAATTAATTGGCTAATCAGCATTGGCCGGCTGAACGCAAGGGCCTTACACACACCTACTGGTCTTATGCCTTCGGGTTTACACCGGATACGTGGTGTGTGAGTGGAACCGCAAGTGGTGCAGCGCAAGCCACTTGGGGTGATGGTTTGAAGCGCAGGCGTCCTCTGGCTTCGGTCACTGTGACAGGCTAATCCGTTTCGGATGCCGCCAACCGTATGTGTCCAGCCGGCCAATGCTGGTTAGCCAATTGAAT
Organism: Paragonimus kellicotti; assembly: GCA_014220965.1. Lineage (NCBI taxonomy): Eukaryota > Metazoa > Platyhelminthes > Trematoda > Plagiorchiida > Troglotrematidae > Paragonimus > Paragonimus kellicotti. Next base: position 134,981 of record LOND01000515.1, on the reverse strand, counting down.
GGCTAGCAGGAAAAGGAAACCCTTATCTCTCGGAAAATAAACAGAGACTGCAATGACAAGATCTAAACTGAGAAGACGTGTAAAATGTAATACAAGAAGCATTTCAGTATATGACTGTATGTTACTGCATTCCAGGGAAGATAAAAATGAGGTACGAAATTCAGACTGGACTACGAAAAGGAACAGGCAAACCATTAATCATACAATACACCAACAAAGCTGAAGATAAGAATGGGTAGAAGACAGCAGACAAACAAGTTTCTGAAAAGAGAAGCGGATTAGATGCAAAATTACTAAGGTCTTGGTCAATACAATCATTAACAGAATAGAATGGATATACTGATATGACCTACCTGAGCCTAACGTACTCGTCGTCTCTTCGCCGACGGTGCACTATGAGTACGCTGGTGACCTACTAATCCAAGGCGGCCAGCGCATTCACGGCCGCACACATCGCAACGCCATATAGTCATGTCACCACGACCTATGGCACCGATGGTTCCTTTGCGTACCGCGCGCTTCCGTTCTCGGCCGCGCAATAACTGCTCGTTGAACTCGCGGACGCCCGTCCGAATCGTATTCCTCCAGACCGTCCGGTTCAACGCTAAGTCTTCCCAACATCTGAAATCAATTTTACAACGTGAAAGACTCACCTGCACAGCATCCTGGTATCTCCGCTTTTGACCACCAGGATTTCGCTTACCTGATCTCAGTTGTCCATACAGAAGCTGCTTCGGAATACGGTCATCGCCCATCCGACGGACGTGACCCAGCCAACGAAGCTGATTCAGCATCAGCATGGCTTCCATCCCGTTCATGTCCGCTCGCCGCAATACCTCAGTGTTCGGAACCATGTCCGACCACCGAATACCCAAGATGCGTCTTAGACATTGCAAATGAAAGCGGCTCAGATAGCGCACGTAGCACCTAATAGGATAGATAGTAGCCAGACTCAGGTTTATCTTCCTTTTCAATACTTTCGGTTTCCTTCGTTAACGGAAAAATTTACAATAATGGTTATTTTCCAGTGTTGTATGTGTTCTTGTTACACACCACTGGTTGGCACGAAGGCCTAGCTACCATATAACCATGATGAAAAAAGAACCCTAGTTTAATGCTGTACTTAAGATACCTGTATCTTGAGTGCAAACAATGGTGCTGGAATTGAGTTTGATAGGGTATTTCAAAAATGGATTCCTTTTAGCCTTCTACGACTGCTGCTAAATTTGCCAATTGCTTGTACTCTCATTATTCTCTCTCCAGCCTGTTGTTTGTTGTAACCGGCGAGGATTGTGATGTACGCGTTTGTGATAGGAAATGGCAGTCGAGGAAATTGAGCGAATGTTCAGTTCTCATTACTCACATGTTTACGTTACAAGTGAGTGGAGCCATATTAGACAAACTGTTGTCTGTACGTTCTGGACCATAAGATACCAATTCATATGCTTAGGCAGCTGGCGTTGCAAATTTCGTTTCTTTGGCTTTAGTTTGGTTGTTTCACCATGTAATTTCTTATCTGAATATGATCATCATCATCATCATGGACAGTTGTAAATTGATGATTTATACTGATATTTGACTGTAATGGTCTTTGTACGGCACATATAAAAAAGTAGCAGCGGAGTTTTGCCCTCCTTTAATATGGCGTTTTTTTCGGCACTTAGTTCTCTCATTGTTTGACACGTGCATTATGCACTGTTTTCAGTAGATTTGAGCTATGTGTTATTGAACTCACCTGAGGACGTGTAAAACTTTTTGGACGACGAAAACTCTAAAAATGTAGACAACAATTGTGTGTCTATTTCCGTAAGTAAAAAGGTTTCTCTTATAAGGAACGATAGCGAATTTGTGCGGACTGTCAATTCTCAACGGTAAGTACGTTGCGTAAATTGTGCACGGTCTCCGCGTCCAAATTAACTTCCCTACAATGACCATCTGTTTGTATCGTGTGGGTGACACTCGCGTGCAGTTTCGTTGCTAGCCGATTGGCGAACGTCAGGGGTGAACATGAGCTACGAAGGGCTTTTCTTGACTAGTTCAATAATGAATTCGAGCAGTGTAGAGGGTTTATTTCAGGTTGCTGCCGTGCTCTTGTTTGGTAGAAAAGCAATACTTGTCTTTCAATATGGACCACCATATTAATTAGACAACAGCTGAAGGTCCATTTATATCTGCGGTGCTCGTTAAACGAATGGGAAACAGGAACCAGTCATTCTGTTTTTACATTTAAGCATGTGCTGTAGACGGGCGTTTTGTGAGACGAGTGCGTTAGGTTTTCTAATGGCGAGGGCTGTATGGACTGTCATTTCGTCGGTTTGTCGGATATTAAAGATCTGCCATGGTCTAAATGTTAACTTGATTTGAGTTGGTATGAGCGTGTGTATAGGTTGCGTGGGACGTCATGTTAATTTTAGTTTCGGTGTCAGCAATTTGGAACAGCTACTTCCCGTTTGAAATGCATCACGTAAGTACATAAACAGGCTAACTCCTGATACCAACTTGCTAGTTGAAACTGTAATTAAAAGAAGGCTGATTTTACCATACGTTCTCTGCTGCCCGGTGCGGTGAGAAAAGTTGGGATCTTTTTCTCTTTGAAGTGAGATACTTTAGACATATACGTACACTCACGATCTTGTAACGTAGTTCTCTTTTAAGTTGTCATGTGCCTATGAATACTCTACCTTCAGTGTTCGTTATACACCTGTTGTTTGTGGACGAAGCTAGGTGTCCTGAAGTAGTCCTTTGAAATTAGATCGTCTTGAAAAATTCGCGTACTCCATATCGTTCAACCTAGTGTCAGGCAGAAACTAAACCTCCAGCTCATTAGATTCTTCAAGTAAACCTTCCAGAATGTCGTCCACGATAAAATTGAACGGGGAGCAATCGGCGAACACCGCCAGAAGTGATGAACGCCCGAGACAAATGTCCATAAACTCTCACATTTTTTTGCAGAGTGAGCATACAGTGATCTCAACAGATTCACGTATTTTCCTGGTACTCCCTTGCGAAGAAGACAGTTCCAGAGAACGTTACAAGCAACCTAATCAGAAACACCCTTCAACTCTAAAACGACCGAAATCGTCGGCTTTCTGTGCCGATACTCCGACACCCGTCGCAAGGTGAAAATGTGATCAACTTACCTCTTAATGGATAGGAATCCTGCCTGTTCTTCAAGCATCTGACCTTCCCTTGGTTTATAAGGCACGCAAGTAACTTGGACGCAATAGATTGATACCCCCATGAGTACCCTGCAGTCTGTGGATTATCAGCGTGACCGTCATCCTGAATGCTGTATGTATCAAGTGTAGGCTACGCGACATTCAGCCAAACGCGCTAACGAAAACAGAGGTGGCGTCTTAGATAAGGCTTCTGCTAGATTCTTACTAAAAGAAAGCATGTTACTCACACGCAACCGACAGGAACTGTGGGCGTAGTAATATTGACTAGAGGATGCCTTTAGAGTACACGCTTTTGTAAGCCTTTCAGTATGACTCACGGGATGCTCATCAGTGCGGTCTGTGTTTATTTTGCCTCAGTAGGGTCCTTATTTTTCTGTCCACCGAGTCTGTCCGCTGTTACAAATCAGTACACCGACTGTTCTCCGCATGTTTCTGCTTAACTTCTTGATCTATTTTTGTTTCGTCTGAAGTCATACCCCTGTAAGCACGAAACTCATGTAAGGCGTTTGCAACTCCATACTCTCTAGAATCGTGCAGTCAATGTGATCACAAAGATGCTTCACTGGATTAGAATCACGTGAATGAGTTCAACGCAAACAGCCGATGTCATGCGACGACTTATATGCCCTACCAATTTGCGTCGACTGGCTTTTACGCTGTTATCTTTACCGAAGCAGCCATTCTAACTGGACAATATCGGGACTGAATATTTTTCTTCAGCAACTCGATCTTGCTCGAACTGTTGACGATGCGATCAAGAAAAATCAAATTACTTCCTTCATATGATCAAATAATAACCTAAACATGAACAGAATCCCGTACACCTTGGGTTGTGAAAATGTTTACCTCTTTTGATCAGGCAGTGGTTTCTGTTGAGTACCTGCTGGTAGCTATCCACTTGTGTCTCTATAGTTTTCTTTACTGCAACCATCACCAAACTTCCGGTACTGATGTATTGAGGATGATTATCTATTCACAAGTAACTCGTTTTCGAAATGAAGCGGAAAAAACTGAAAACAACAACAAACAGCGAGTTGAAAACTGCCCTGCGGTTTCCACAACCTTAGGCTTTCATTTCTTCGTGAAAACTAACCGTTTTATATATTGGCGTGGTTTTTGCTATGACTGACAACTTGTGAAGTCCGTTGCGAAGACACTGGGGTAACACATTGATCCTAGTCATCATGGTTTTACTTAATCGATAGCCGCCCACGAGCATCACTAAGTGATTGGTATGGCCCATCTTACCTCACCGTCGGTCATACCATAATCTCTGTCAATCCGCCGTCTGGTTTTGATAATTTTGCTTATCGGATGACTCCTCGGAACAATGTTCACAGTCACCATCATCTTATTTTTTCCGCTACAGTTGGCCGTAGCAGTTCGTGACGCCGCCTAACGGAACCGAACAAGTATGGAATACATGCGTTTGTCTGCGCTTGCTTGTGCGCTCAAGCTTTTTTCACAACTTCCACACCAGGTTTATTCGGGTATCCTAGGACAGCTGCGTCATATTGTAGTGGATTATCAAACCGGAGGTGCGAGTATTCCAACACTCGGCGGAATACCTCAACGGGGGAGGTACGTCCAAAAGCCCACAGCGAGCGGATCGGGGACAACGTGGGCGACCGGATGAGTCATCGCTCAACTGGATCGGACCAACGGAACGAGACGTGGCAGACAAAATGGAATCGATGGTCAGATCAGAGGCGCATTTATCCCAATACAGAGGAATATCTCGACACGGTCGTGGAATACGGTCAAAGCCCACAGTGGATAGATTGCGGACAACACGAGCGACCGGACGAGCCATCGCTCAACAAGTTGTTTTTTGCCGTGCTTGTGAGGTCTCATCTACGTTCTGCAGTTAATTTAATAACCTTTTTCTTTTCAGAGAATCGTTTGGCCGCATATTGAAACAAAGACTGTTATTCTATACTCAGAAAATGATATATCTGAACTGCCACAAAGACAGAACAGTCTTTCGCAGATTTCTTTGAAAATGAGTGCTGCGGATGCTCCACCATCCCGTTGTCCATCTAGTCCTCCTCTGTTTGAGCCGCCCCTTCTGCCCCGCACTTTGCTACAAAGCTGCAGCGTGACTATAGAACAGCCTGTTTCTACTGGTTTATCTACCTAGCTTGTCTTTGTTTTCCTCACCGTATTCAGCTTTCACGGAACTCCATCCTCGACATGCACGAGTGCCGCCCAACAGCCAAGATGTGTTCTCACCATGTACGCTTTCAGGTGACCGGGCTCCAAATAAGCCGCTTTCCGAGGCTCAGTCAACATCCGATAAAACCAGTGGATCTGACGGTCGTTCTAATGAACGTAGCCCCCTCCGATGCGATACCGTAAACTCTTCGGCTTCCAGTTCTCGTTCAGTCACAACGGACGCTGTTTATTGTCGGATTTGTGGCCAACCGCACGACCCTAACACAGCACATCGGTACAATTATACTCAGGCTGTGGACTCTGATTTGTGTTGTATGGTGAGTGTCGTTAAAAACTGTTGGCTTGTTCAATCTTTGCAACCTTTTTTATGCTGTACTTTTTTTACTTCACACCTTTAGATTACGTTGGGATAATTCTTTGTATAGACTAAACTGTCCATACTGCTTTTGCGGTTTATTGATGTTTGTTAACCAAAGTAATTTCTCAACCGTTGTGAGACTGAAATTTTTACTTCCCAATCAGGTAAACAGCCAAATACCTGTTTTTTCATATTTATAAAGATTGCATGGCTTAAATCTACATATTCAAATCGAAACGCAGTAAGTGTGGTTTGTCAGGGTCATATTTTTGTGACCGCAAAAGACGTTTGTAGCGAGTTGTTTATTACAAAACATCCATTACAAGGTATGCGAACTTATAGAGCAACCAACACGAACATTTTCATGGCTGATGTGTATCCGCATCCGTTGGCAAAAATGCATCGTTGGTCGCCTTGGTAACACTTCATACACAGTGCATGTACCAGTTTCCGATAGTCGATTATGGTTTCTGGCATTGCGATTTGCCGTTTAGTTTCCGCGTGTATGGTTCGCGCCATACTACCCAAAAACGAAGATGCGTGATATACAACATTTTACTCCTTTCCTAGGTTCCTTGACTTCTTCGCACCTGCTGACGAATTCTCTTCGATCGACTCAGTATTGTCTCTCGATTCATTTATCTTTGCATCGACCGAGTCTATGGTCGTTTGGCTCCGCTTTTCAGAAACTTGTTTGTCTGCTGTCTTCTACCCATTCTTATCTTATATCCATTCTATTTCTGTTAATGATTGCATCGACCAAGACCATGGTCGTTTGGCAACTAATCCGCTTCTCTTTTCAGAAACTTGGGTGTCTGCGGTCTTCTACCCATTCTTATCTTCAGCTTTGTTGGTGTATTGTATGATGAATGGTTTGCCTGTTCTTTTCGTAGTCCAGTCTGAATTTCGTTCTTCATTCTTATCCTCTCTGGAATGCAGTAACATACACTCGTATACTGAAATGCTTCTTGTATTACATTTTACATTTTCTTCTCAGTTTAGATCTTGTCATTGTAGTCTCTGTTTATTTTCCGAGAGATAAGGGTTTCCTTTTCCTGCTAGCCATTCAATTGGCTAACCAGCATTGGCCGGCTGGACACATACGGTTGGCGGCATCCGAAACGGATTAGCCTGTCACAGTGACCGAAGCCAGAGGACGCCTGCGCTTCAAACCATCACCCCAAGTGGCTTGCGCTGCACCACTTGTGGTTCCACTCACACACCACGTATCCGGTGTAAACCCGAAGGAATAAGACCAGTAGGTGTGTGTGAGGCCTTTGTGTCCAGCCGGCCAATGCTGGTTAGCCAATTGAATGGCTAGCAGGAAAGGAAACCCTTATCTCTCGGAAAATAAACAGAGACTACAATGACAAGATCTAAACTGAGAAGAATGTAAAATGTAATACAAGAAGCATTTCAGTATACGAGTGTATGTTACTGCATTCCAGAGAGGATAAGAATGAAGAACGAAATTCAGACTGGACTACGAAAAGAACAGGCAAACCATTCATCATACAATACACCAACAAAGCGGGGAAAAAGAATGGGTAGAAGACCGCAGACAACCAACTTTCTGGAAAGAGGAGCGAATTAGTTGCC
>LOND01000515.1:110643-123048 GCA_014220965.1 Paragonimus kellicotti | reverse complement strand
TAATTCATAAATGCGAACGCATGCGTAGCGTGGTAAATATCGTGTTAGACAATAAAGATTGTGCTTTATTAAACTTTTTCGCAATAATATAATGGTAATAGTGAACGAATTAATCTATTTGGCAATCAATGCGCATGGCTACGTCAAACGTCGTCTGCATGTAACCTTGTGCACCAAACCGAATGGAACGGGCGGACAATATGCGCGGTCGTCTGTGAGTGCCCAATATGCAGGCCAGTTGCTCAAATTTTTCTTTTTCTCGATCGTCCTGTAAGTAGCTTCATTCGGCTGTTCTAGGGCTTCTCCGATAGCCGTGCTTCAACGTTATCGATACTGGGAATTGAATGTGTTGGGAGCACAACGCCAACATCGCGTATGCTGGTATGTACATCCCAACTGCTCTTCCGCCGCATTCTGTCGATCACCTATCTTGTACACTTCCAGCAGTTTTACTTAGTCCCTGACAGCAATGTAATAGATGCGTTCCTATGAATGGAGGAGCGCCAGCGATATTGTAGACCCTTCTAAGGTAGCTTTCCATTTTAGGTAACCACTGTTCTTTAACCTCGGAGGTAGTTACCTATGTAGAGTTTGAGTGCATAGTTATTTTTACATATACACGTACGGTCACTTAAGGTCGATTAAAAATGGTTTCAAAAGTAAATATGAGACATCTTGCTACTTTTCAATCTTGTAATCTAGTACTTAATTGCTGGCCTATGCTGTAAGGTTCAGCCTTCAGTAACAGCATTCCAATGAATGGAAATCTTTTCTAACATATGTCTACTTTAGTTAACGTAACACTAACCTTCCGGTTCGTTCATGTGGTAATATATAGTTGTCTCCTACCCATTTCTGTTCACTTCGTTGCATGTTACTATCTGCCGGCTCTAATTATTTGCCGTCTTCACTTTTCTGTTTTTCACTTTAATATGGTCTGTTTTTCATTTTTACAATCTAATCTTTCCATAAAAAAAATATTAGACCGACAGAAGATCGCTGCCACTAAATTTCTCCATTTCTTGTATCATTTTAGCTCTGTCATCAGCCTCTAGTGGAACCGTTGGACACAAAGTGCGGCCACACGTTTTGCACACCCTGTCTCAAGAATCATTTGGCAGTTCAGGCTCTGTGTCCAGTAGATCGACAAATAATTAACTATCTAGAATGTCAGCAGGCTTCAAAGATTGTCAAGCGGTGAGTTGTTCAGACTTCTTGGTCTGCATTATTCATGGTAGTTGGAGATCATATGTTTGTCAACAGTTGTTTGTATCGAACTCCTTTCCCTTGTGATCCAGCAGCACGTTGTCTGTAAGTGAACCTGTCCCAATCGTTTTTTTTTTGTTGTTGCCTGGATTCACCTTATTACTGGGATTAGCACAGTCAACGGAATGACCTGTTCACATTTACTATGACCACGGAGGTCGGAATTTCAGACGGTATACAGTAGTTTCTTCTACTGGGTACTCATAAGACGACCCATCCTCGCAAAGAGATTACTTTCGTCTTTTCCCCTGAAGATTCTGTAGAGAAGACGATCCTTCAGATGTGACCGTAAATCACGGATCTGGCTCTACTGTGTTTCGATTCACCTTCTATGCAGACCGTTAACCTGACCGTTTCACAGATACCTCGGATTGGTGTCCTCCTTTCGTGTGATTACTTTATCATTTTACACGGACACTTGTCATTTCCATCATTGTAACATTTCAACTCATAAATCTCCGATGGTCATACACATGACTTATCCTTTGTGGTATTAAATCATGTGCAGTCCTTAGGCACTCAATTGTTTGACCTCGGTTTATTTACCCATTGCAGTCCGTAACTTCCACCGGACAAACTATCGGTAGTCCTCGAGTGAAGAGCATAGGAAAAATTTGGATGGTTCTGAGATCCGGCTTATCGCTATATGGAAGCAGTGCAGCACGCAAAAAAGGTGCGTCTATTTACCGCCAACAACAACATGATACCCTCATAAATGGTCTGTAAAATGCCTCGCCAACCTTATGATAGTCAAAGAGCAATGCACTGCATAATAAACGGCTATAACGCAATTCCCTTCAAATTAACAAATCTCACTCTTTGTTGGCGTCCCTAGTACCGTTGGTGCATGTGTTAAATGTCTTATCTCAAGGGGTTACTTTTTTTAGCCGGCCCCATCGATGATTTCTCCAGGGAGACTACCGTAGATATGTCTTGAGGATTACTACTTTTCAATCCATATGGTGCTTTCCATTCTCCTGCGGACTAAGCAAAGCATAACACAAATGAATCGCCGCCTCACATTACAAACGAAACTCATAGGACTGATGCTGGAATGTTTAATAGCTTCTCTGGCTTATAGCATGAAGAGCTGTTTTGATTTCTGTCCTTGTATGTCCACCTGATAGTGCCACACATGGACGAACTAGTCCTGGGGAGTGTATTTTACAATAGGCATTCAGAACCATCTGCAAAGTCATACGTTTGCCCATGCAATGATGACACAAACGTCCACCATACATTTGTTTTGCGGAGTCCACGTACATCATATCGTCCCAGAAAATCTCCCATTTATTTGTGTTTATCTTGCCTATTCCGTTCCTAACAGAGAAGTATCTCTTCAGTCAGCAGTGTAATCCGTTCTGGCTCGATGATTTCAGGGATAAGAACGTGTGCTTCTCATCACCTTCATAGTTCTTTTTATGCACCGCCTTTTAGTGCCTTTACCTTTAAACAGTTCGTGCATATGGGAACATCGAATTATGGTTCGTCGTTTTTTACTTGATACATGTTCAACTACGAGCTCGGACAGATGGTACTGTGACTTGAGCCGCCGTTCACTACAACAGTATCGAGGAATGTCCCCAAGGAAAAAAATACACAAAATTATGTAGAATAAGTAACCAGTAATAGTACACAAGCGTGCACGCCATTCTGTGCGGCGCGCCACCGCATCCATTAGCCTTTCTGTGCACCCGCATAAGTGTTCGCGGAATCTGTAATCTGACAGGCGATATTTGTTATCTTTACTGATTGGTAGTAAAGGATTTTGGTTTCTATATAAATTGAACATCATCCACAATTGATCGCAGCTTTCGCATTCCCATAGACTTTCCAGTCGATTTTCATGATTTGTGTAACCTTAATACGGCTTGTTGTGGTAAGAAAAACGCGTTCCTGTGAGATCTATTTGTAGTTTAACTTACTGAGAAGTTTATTTTTGGCAATCAGTGTTGCAGATCACCGAGGAGTTTTTTCGCCCTTGACATAACTAAAATTTTGGATAGTGAACTTCCTACAAAAGGGATACTTGGAGTAACTTTGGGTCATGGGTAGGGGATAGGATTGGTGAACGTGCTGTAATTATTGTCCATAGTGAACTATGTGTTGGTCCTGTGAGTGCTAGTACTATGCGTTTTCAGAGGATCCTGTATAAAGCGAAACATCGGTCGCTAAGTTTCATTTTGGATGCTAGGGTTTGGTGGGAACCGAGGTAAATAACTCCGCGAATGATAGGGATTACTGATGTACAAATAGTCTTCGTGTACTTGTGGTTCCAGTCACGGAGAAAGTCTGTAATTGCAGTGTATGCTTCTGGAGAGCCGTATTTGGCTGTTTTCACTTAAACCGTCATGTACCTTCGGTGGGAACTACAGACGGTGTGCTTTCGCTACGAACATCGTGCAGTTTTTAGAGATGGTTAGGTCTGGTTTGACTAATGTGGGTCGAAAGAGATTATGCGGTTCTGTTACGAAGGAGACGTGTATCGACCGCAGCCACTTGGCGATGACTGATACGATGTTATGTCGTCGGATCCTAGCTTCGTTCGTGATAGGACACGATTACAGTAATTGTGATATGGATTCACCGTTTCTGCCGTGGCCTCACTTGACTGTCTCTGGGGTATGATCATTCCCGGCGATGTTTCATAACCAACAAATCGGCGCATAATTTTATCGTGTGGATATGTAGACTGGAAAATGTTCCTTTCAAATTTTGGAGCTACTTGTAGAATGGTGGCAAAGAAGAGGGAAGTTGTTAAATCCCGCACCGTCATACGTGCGACAGTGTCTCGTTTATTGCAAACAGTCCCTTCGCCTACTGTTATGGTGTTCATGGTTATACGACGGAAGGATTGGCTTAAAGTATTCCTCAGGAAACATCGGAGTAGGACGTTTGGTGAGGATAGGCGTTGATCCAATCGCACTTTCCTGTTGAGGGGTATGCACGACTGGAGATGGAAAATCCTCAGTCCGCCGACGTTTATAGGGCGTGCTTGTATCTAGGGCGCCTGACCCATCTGTAAATTTCTGCTTTAACCGTGGTGCCTAGTGTTTTTTGCGACCTTTCATGCGCCACTCCTAGTGTGAGTTGGCGCGCGAAACGGGGGAATGGGTGCTGACGGGGAGGTGAACCTGCTGTTTAGCTACAGGAGTGCCTCAGTTATCTTCTGTGTCGTCCTTCTTTGTCTGTCTTCAAAAGTTTGACCTTCCAGTTAATGAGGACATCGAGCACCTTCCGTGATGAGGTTGGTGCTGATAGAGAAATAAAGCTGTTGATGATGGTAAACCTGTCGGTATCCAACATGATGGTCTTCCGATGTCTGTCCAACACTGTTTGTGTGCGGAATGTTTCTGTTAGATCGACGGATCGTCCTAGTCCAAGCAAATTTGTTTGTAAGCATAGTAGACGAATCGCTATGGAATCCCTGTGTATAGTGGGTAGCCGAGAGGGGCCTCCGGGTTTTGGAAATAAGAGAAAATGGTGGGAGAATGCCAGGGGTGAGTTGAGGGTCCTGACGAATAGGGGAGAAGAGACAGGGTCTTCCTGGAGTACTCCTCGACGGGTAGTTACATAAGGTGGAAGGGATACCATGTGCATATGACTTTAAAAAGGGCAGCCATGAGAGACATGATGGAAGCATTGATAATGTCAATAATAGCACACCTTAATGTTTACTGTTAGATTGAGCAAAACGAAGAGTGCGGTAAAGAGTGGAAGACAAATCAAAACAGTTCTTCAGTACTTCCGGAAATTTTTTTGTAAAAACAATTGATAATAACAGATGTATTGGAAGTGGAGCGAAAGTCTGAGGGTAATGCAGAAAGTGTTGACTACGGGATATGGGTTGCCCGGGCGGTGTTCAAGTTTGTATGTCGGTGTTCTGTAGCTAGAAGTAACTTGAAGAGAAACACGAGGCCAGTTGGAGTTAGGCAATGCGGACCTGGTATGAAGCATTCGGCTGCTCTAGATACTTCATAGGGATACTAGAAGACACTGAAACCGTAGTATGCGGGAGAAGGCACCGATTAGGCTGTTGACCTACTCGGCATTCGGGGTGGACACCCAGCAGTCCGCAAACCTCTTCGAATTTTGTAGTCATCGTGGAGGTGTATATTGAGTTGTTGTCTATCGAGGACGGTTGGAGTGATACCTTCACGACATTTGTAAAGATTTTGAATGTCGTCGTAGTGTGTTCGGCGCAGTTTTTGTTTGCGTCCTCGTTGCCTCGGCAGTCGTTGTGTTGTCAATCTAACTGTTACTTGCTGGTATTGTTGCCCCTCAGTGCGATGGGTTCCGTGAAACTGATCAGTTCAAATAGACAATCGTTTTGTGAACAGTCAGCCATATGCGCCTTGGCTGCTGCAGTCAACACTTGGTTAATTTTGCCGACTTCGTTTAGACTGTGGGCTAGAGTCATTATCATTATCATAGACAGCAATACATCAGTGGTTTTCACCCATCCTTAACTACCACACAACCATGAAGAAAATAAACAAATCCTGTGCAAGGAGAGAGAAGAAAAAGAAAACGGGATGGAAGAGGACCTAACTACTAAAAATAGCTACGTCTATATTCAAACATTCAACATCAAGGTGCCTACACCTTGCAAACAAACAACCGAGCTGTAAGTGAAAGTAAGGCGTCATCAGCAAGACAGCTTCCTTACGGCTTTCACTGCCCCGCGTCATTAAGTGCACTCACTTCACAGACAACTCGGCCAAACAACGACAACATTCACGCCACTGAGCTCGATTAGCCGCCATCTCACCTAACGTCTCAAGCCACCGACTCTGTGAGTCGCGAGGGCCCCAGCCCGGGAGACGAATCCGATATACAGTGGTGGGAGTTTGCTGTCACTTCGATAAGGATCGTCCGTGGGTGGTGGTGGAATGGTGATTGGGAATTGCGTGCGAAACAGAACCTTTGTCAGCATTGATTGTAAGATTAGATTTCTATTGATGAAGTCTGTTAGATGATTGGCAGATGGGAGTGGATTATGGCATATCTGATTAATCGAAAGTGTGGTTAGTAGTAGTGTCGTAGCCAGACTGAACGGTTTAATCGTCGGCGAGTGGCCGTGTCGTACCTCGTGACCAATGGTTTGGATGTGTATTTAGGCATAGGTAATTAACGAGACGAGTTATCAACAATTACTGTAGAGGTGACCTATGTATTGCTACCCTGGTATGAGACTTTGGCGCTGAAAACGATAGTGAGTTTTCGCGTGGTATGATACCGTGAGGGCTGAAACAAGTTTTTATGGTGTTACTGTAATCATTATCCGAAAATCAGCCTTACAGGGAGACTGATTTTAAATGAAGGAATTAGGTGTAGATCATTGTTACACAGGATAGCCTTTTAGCTATAAAAAGTTATCGGAATGAGTAGAAACCTCGTGAATGACGATGTGTTACCTGCACGTGTTGGGAGTTCCTGAGAATGGTGATGCGTCGGTCTGCCAGGAAGGCTAAGGGATCTCGTAATGGGCTACGCCGATGGTGTAAGTTGGTTGTTAAGTTAGCTGTTTTCGATAGATATCTTCTTTGTCGTTCTTTTAAAGGTATGCGTGTTCCGTGACAATTGTTTTGGTCGCTGTGTAATGGCCTCCATTTTACAGTTCGGGGTTGCTTCTATTAGCTGAACATTTTATTTTTTCCGTCGCTTCTCGTCACAGAGAAGTGCTTCTGCAAAGTTGCAAATCAAAATGGTGTTTATCGTCGACCAACGAGGTCTTGAGGCTGGAAGGTGAAAAAGTTGTGTTATCGGAGGTGCGTATACTCCATGTGTAGTGGTAAACCGCTTTTACTCGTTAAATGTTGATGACAGTCAGTGCAGTTGAATCTGAAGGCTTCAACGAGGGACGCTGGTTGGTTGGTGAGTTCCGCTGATGAGCTTTAAGGTTATATACGAGTCCACCTATTGAGATACACCCTTCGCTAAAAAAGGGAATAAGGAAAATAGGTATTTTTCTGGTTGTACTTTCCCTCCAACAATGATTAGAGACATCATCCTAGAGCCATAAAGCAGGGCGCAAAGCCATTCCCATTACTAAAGAGTAAAGAAATAAGAGAAAAACTAGCTGGAAAAATGATGGATAGGTTATGGGTGAAACAAATCGGCCGAAATTAAGCTTAAAAAGTGTTTATCAATGCGTAACAGTAAACCCGTCGTAATCCTGTTTACGTTCTGACCGGCTGTAATGAAGGTATTTAAGCAATTTCTACATCCAGACTGTAGCTGTTTATATACACATATACGTACATTACTAACTGCACTCGAAAATATGATCGCGACGCTAGGAATCCAGGCGCGTGTAGAAGATAAACTTCATACACTGTCAACCTTACAAAAAAACGCCGTAACGCACTTAAAATTAAATGCACAGAATAACGAACAGTACCGAAAATGATTTAACTTCGCGTCGGAACTGTTAGCCAATACTTCCCAGGTCCCGGGTTATGATGTAGAATAAACAGTCGTTCAGCAGACTCATTGTATTTCTGAATTTGACGGTAGCTCAATAAAGTATACATTTCTTGAAGCGTATTGACTACCTTTTTAATTGGAGAGGATAAAGCACGTTATAGTTAATCCAATTAGGAGTCATGGTACACAGTTGTGTGCTCATTAACGCATGGAAGAGTGTATCGATCGGTCGACCAGAGTGTGGTCCGCCAGTGAACCAGTGCAATCATGTGACATTTGTGAACGTCACTGTCCTGTTTGGAAACATTCGCCCGGTGTCTGGGAGCTATTTGAACTTTATCCGTGAACTACTTCCGTTTCAAGCCTGTTATCTGTATCTCACAGTGTCCGTCGAACCGAATGAATTAGAAAGCTAGTCGGTTCTTTATACGTTTGGTCGGTGGTCCTGAGAGTGTGCTTTTCACCATATTGCAACCAAGACTATACACTTGTCATGTGCTCTAAGAGATTCACCAGTGTATACACGCAGAGTGGAGTTCCAAGCTACTAATCGCAGTAGGCCTTTGACAATTTTTACGCTGTTGTTATTCACGAAGACCTACATCCACATCTGTCTTTACGAGTTGCCTTTCTAGACACGGTTCCGCGACGTATATTGCAAAACAAGAGTTGGAAACAATATTCACTGGCGGTGGATTTAACCCATTTTCGTTTCCCTTGAACCAGTCTATCGCTTCTGTGGTTGTCCTCGGGCGTTTCGTGCATTCACACCAAATCTTGCTGATCTACAAACAGAAGCCAAGTATCCCACATTGCTGTAATTACGACGTGGGGTACTGTTTTGTCGACGCTCTGGTTTACCGTTGTGTTGGTCATCACAACGGTAGCAGACCGAGGATTTACCCACTGACACCTTTCTGTCTGCTGGTGCTTCGGTTATTACGTCGGTCATTGGATTTACAGTAACCATGTGTGGCTGCTGAGTAAGATGCTCTCTGTGACAGGCGTTTGAGAGTATCTTTTCCTGGGTGATTTTAGAACTACCCTTAAAATGCGACCTTGTTATAGATTTTTGTCTGATATATCGGCAGTCCGACGCTACTGACAGTGTTTCCTCAGTTTTCCGCGGCGAAACACTATCTAGCTGTAACTGTCTCCTGCTGGACATTACACTGAACTGAAGGCGTTACGGTCCCTATTGATAATGAATGGTTTGTGGGTACAAAATATTTCGAAACCTGGCTGACCCTTGTTTTTCAATGAGTATCATAAAGTTTGATGTTGTGAATCTCAGTGAGTGATACGGTGGAATTCATGACAGGAGGTAATTTTAAATACTCCATTTGTCTCAAATATTAAGAGATGGTCAATCTATAATGGATGGCTACAAGTGAATAGGTGGGTTCGTTTTAGTCCTTGTCGCTAAATGATGCGACCCAACTTTTGTAACTGTCTGTCTCGAATGCACACGCGTGATTGCGTCCTTAACTCCAGTAAAATGGGAGATGTATTCAAACATGATCGAGCTTGGGTGACTTTTAAGTTGTACAGTAGTCCACGTGACCGCATCTAGATCAAATGACTTGTACTGTCGACTCTCATCTGGCGCACAGAGTATGGGGTGTCATTGTATTTTCGTTATTTGATCAGTGATCGCCTCTCTGCGTTTTTGGAGATGCGCGCATTTCTTTCCGAAGCTGTAAGTGGCGAAGACCGACAAAAGCAATGCGTACTCTCTTCATTTTTGTTGTCTTCTGAACATTATTACAGTCTAATGATTTAATAGTTCCTGGATAGGTTGGATAATCCCCACCCTGAAACAGACTGCCTACAATTAAGAAGTCATGAGTAGGAATATCAGTAGCACTTCGCATTTTTAAGATGCGGAAAAATATTACATATGGACCAGTCCAGTCATTCAGCATAATTTGCCTGTCTTCGACAAAGAGGCTTGAGAGAACCATGACATCTGCATGGTTTCTCATAAACTGTCATTCGTAATAAAATTGAACAAGGAGAGGAAGATCGGACACCTGATAATTTTCACAGGAAAAATTGTCATTTGGAGTTCATTTGCTTATCAGTGGCATTCGGTTTCCTATATCCGAATCAACGATATTTCATTATGATGTCGGTTGTCATGTTTGTTGTTTCCGACCTCCATCGACTGCAGCGATATGTTTTTCAAATTTAGTGATAATCCTTCTCAGGCTGGTTTTCCGTACCAGATTCATGTTTACCCTACGTTACCCAAAAAAAGTTATAAGCATGAATTTGTTTGGACCTGTTTCTCTACCCTGAATCCGATTACGTTTTGGTGTATGTCAAGCATACTGCTTGTTTTTAGTCGATAACATCACCACCGTAGGCTACTCGACTGTACATGGTTTCGCAATCAGTATTTTTATCCTTTGTTGGGCGCATCATAACATTGAAGTTGACGTTATCAGCTGTCACAGATATTACCAAACGCTGATCAAGCAATCTTGTTACGTAATGTCGCGGTTTGTGATCCGTAACATTAATTGATAAACCTATGGTCAGTCGTCGATATGCGTTTTAGCCAGTGTGATTTACAATGAGGTATGCCGACTTGGCAAGTGTTAGTAACCTAAGCATTTACTGAACTACCGTAGGGTGTCGTGCTTTGAGCTGATTAATAAACGAAAGTTGTTTGAATGATGAATGATAGTTACCAGCTGCCGTGTTTGGTCAACTTTTCTGACTATTTTTCTTATAGTTTTTTTTTTCAATTCACTTCGGATGGTCCAGTGCGCTGACCACTAGACCAAACACATTCGTGCCCATCGTTTGCTAACCACCTGTGCTTGCACTATCAGGTACTTAATGGCAAGCATGTGTCCGAAAGATCGTACATTGTTTATGAATCTTCATTGTTTTTCGTCTAGTTTTGCACTCATTTATTAGACCGCCGTTTTAGGAACAACTATCATGTCAGCTGTAGCCATATTGTACATAAAGACGACTCAAAGCTGAATATATTCTTACCCATTTTACAGAATCACTACATGTCGTCGGTGGTGCTACTTGATCTGTTCGAATAGATCCGCGTACACTATCGAGGATTCATCCGGAAATTGAGCTTCAAAACGTCACAAAACGATTGTTGTTTGTATTCACTCGCTCCTAAACTGTCATAAGCCCATGCGAATGGCACTCGATCTCGAGCCGCTGTTCGTCGTTTCTAAAAGAAGTAAATCGAACGAGAAGGACACAAAAATGTGTTACGTAGAGTCATATGGGGGTAGTGTCGAATAACCCATGTTATTGACTTTGGCGTGCTACTTACCATGTCCGCTCACCGACAGAAAAGATGCTTTTATCGATTGTTTATTCATCTTATCACTAACTTGTTCCGAAGATCCGTAACTTTCCTGGCATTACACTTGCTGTTCTCCTCTTGTATCCGGCTGTGAGACGTGATTTACTTTTCCCACACCTTTCAACAGGCTGTTGGATAAACTATTAGTGGCTTGCCCGAATTCGAAAGTTTGCAATAAAGTGGTTTATCGATCCAATGTCGAAGAACACTTGCGGGATGGCTGTGCGGTCACCAATCTTCCTCGTGAAAGTCCTAACCGTGTTCGTCGATTTGATGGGCCATGCAGTTTTCAGCAACAACAGCGGCAGGATCGCTGGCATTCCACTTCTCTAGAAAATCCGTTCCCTGCAGTGTCCGTTTTCTCGTCTACGAACCACTCACCTTCAGTTCCCCAAAGATTTATTCAGATTTCTAATGCTGGACACGCATTTCAGACCCCCGTGTCTACCCCTACTGCCGGTTCTGCTTCACACATGGCCGTCACTTGTGCGAGTGCGTTCCCACATAACCTCATCCCATCATCCTTTGATCGCACCAAGGTAGATCTCAAAAATCAGCTTCCCGAGATTGATGAAACTTGTAAGTTTTATGACGATCACATTTCACTGTGCATTTCACACTTATTTTTGTTCCTATGTTTACTATGTCTCCGTCTGCCGGAGTAGACTAAGTTGCCGAGCACACGGTCGCTGGTTCGGGCCTTAGTCACTTCGACTGCTCCCTTTTAGGTTTGGACAACGTGACAGTATGTGACATGCATGGCAAAAACTCTTGACTGTATAGAAGTCCACTTAGCACAATTAGATTGCAAAAGCTAATCGGTTTCTACTATTCTTTTTTTATGCGTTTACCAGTTTACATGTTGGTGCCTTTAACCGTGCCAAACGCATCGCTGCACTTAATTAGAGCGTCCTATTTGACGCTTATATCGCGCTGATTAGAAGTCGTCAGTAGTCTATAATGTAGTCTTGAGTTCAGAATCCCAACGCGCGATTCATATGCACTTGACGGCCCTGTAAGTTGCTTCACGGTAGCCGTAGACGATTGATCACAATCGCATCATTTGAGAACTATTCGCTATAACTCAACCCCACTGGGAAATATTTATCCACGAATCGAGAGTTCACCGGCTGAAGCCCACATTATAATCATACCAACGCATGCGTTTCTGATGTGTCGGTATGAATCAGACTTAAGTTTATTATCTCCTGTTTAACTAGACAACGCCGAAGTGAACTGGGAATATTGTTTATCGTCAAACCGGTAAGCATGGATAAAGAATGTGTTAGTGTCTGTCACAACGAGACTGGACCTTGACGTGGTGTGACGGCTTGCGCATCTCGATGACCTATTGGGCTAAACTGGAC